>PQXI01000183.1:0-72346 GCA_004786145.1 Botrytis paeoniae | reverse complement strand
CGGCCACCCCCACACCCCCCTCATAACCGGCGTATCAACCTCCACCCTCACCTCTCCCTGAAAAGCTCCTCCCCCCCTACAAACCACAACCCCCACATCCACCCGATCCGGAATTCCCCCCTTCGTCTGCTTATTCTCGCGCAGATCCCAGTACACGGAATCCCACGTCGAGGAATGGGGTTGTGACCAGAGATTTCCGGTTAGTGAGTACCGATGCGAAAGCGAAAAAGAAGATTCGTGCGATAAGGAGGTGGAAGGACCGAGGGTTGTGGGGCCGAGAGGAACCTGCAGGGAGATTTCACCGGTGAGTTTGCGGGTTTGGTGGATGGTGGTGGGGAGGCCGTAGATTTTGCGGGGGGCGAGGGCGCTGATTGAGGGCGTCCAGGAGGTTTCTTTAGCACCACGGGTAGAGGGAGATGCAGATGGAGAGGAGGAGGAGGGGGGAGTGTGTCTGGAGAAATCAATCTTCACACTCGCGTTTTTGAATCGAAATCCATGGTCTCCGGAACGGAAAATAAATGTAAAGAGGATGAGCGTTGCGGGTTGGGAGTGGAATGTTCCATGACACACAGTGGATACGGAACCGCGTACTCCGGCATCGGAAAGGAAACCGATGTCTTTTTGGGTGATGATTGTGGAGCGGGGAGAGGGAAGTTCGTAGCGGATGGAATAGGGAGTGTGGGATTTAGGTGAGGAGGCGGGGGCGTTGAGTCGGATTTTGTGTGGTTCGTTATACTCCTCGATTGGGGATTCTTCTAGGGGGGATGAATAGGATATTGAAGATGATTCTGGGATATTGATAGGGATAATTGAGATTTCTTCTTCCGGTTCGATTATTTCTTCCTCCTCCAGATCTAAGGGTGTGGGATATAATTCTCCAGATGGATCTGGAACATTGATAGGGATAATTGAGATTTCTCCTTCCGGTTCGATTGTTTCTTCCTCCTCCAGATCTAAGGGTGCGAAATATAATTCTCCAGATGCATGTGGGATAGCGATCGGAATAAGTAATACATCGTTTTCCCCTTTCTGCTCACCAATCTCCTCTTCTGATGGCACGGAGAAAGGTACTTCAGAGGGTTGATAACTTCTCAAGAGATCTTGTGGAGAGAGATATGTGGCATGTGACTTGTCCATATTTTTCAGCTGTGGAAATAGTGAGTGGGGTGGGATTGTTTGGACGACTTGTCTTTTGGAATAGAATCTTGGAGGATGGAGTAAAATGAAATAAAATATTTCGAGGGGGATGGAAACATCAAGTGTTCAATAAATACAAAGTATATATATGATATATATTTTTTGTTACAAAGGAAGTCAATATGAAAACTAAGTAATTGACAGGACGGCTGAAAAAGGGTTGAAAGCAAATAATAGGAAAGATTGACGTCATGGGACATAACGCTAATGCATGAATTAATTAATATAATAGGTATTATGAATTGAAGCTATTCCCAAGTACACAAATCTCATCGCACGCAATAAAAAGACGATGTGTAATTGTTAAGTTTGATGTATTAATCGAGGTTTCTTATATCTATATTGAACCCCTTGAAAACGATATACTACAAAAAGAGCGTAAAGAATAGAAACATCAAGCCGAGTCTGTACACACCTCAGCTGCTTGACAAAAAATGGATCGAATTGGACATTGGAATTTTAATCCTTGGAGGATGCCCATCGTCCATGGTCAAAAGTTCCAAAATCCCAATCGGCTGGTCCTTCTTTATCCCTTGCTTTGAGCACCGGTGTCGATACTCCTATTGGCATTAGAAGGGCATCATAATGTGCTGTATACTTCCCCTCTTCATCTCTCTCCGCCCACATCACCTCTGGAGAATTCTCCTTCTCCTTCACAAATGCCACGATTCCATGAGAAACTCGAAAGGAATGGAACCAATTATTATGCCAGTTGTGATATTCCATAAAGCCACTTCCCATATGATACATTTTAAGACCGTAGAATCCGGCGATAACCTACGGGATAGTTAGTATCCGATGAAAGATGTAAAGGTAAAGGAAATATAAGACAACTTACACTATTAACCATTTTGATTGTGTCCGGGTCTTGTGTTCGTTTTAGAGCGAACATCAGCCACTCAAGTGAGCCACGGTATCCCCAACATGGGCTTATTAATGCGCATTGTACATGTACCTCAAAACTCTTAATGTTTTCTGGAGTCCATGTTGGAAGTTCATCTTGACAATCAAGATAGTCGCTTGAATCAAGGATAGCAGTTCTCTCAACACCTGCGACATAATCAATTGGAGGATGAATTGGACGTGATGGTCCCATCCATGCATCCCATTCAGCATAAAAAAGGGCGTAAGCTCGTTGACTAGCGTTCATCTCCCGATATGGCATTATAGCCAACGCCGCGGGTGTGTTTATTGGTAAGAAGCCTTTGATGGTATATTTTGTATCGAGCATAATCCTTAATAACCTAACTGCTCGAGTCGTCTTAGGGTCTACCTCGACTCTTCCATTCTTTCGATAATAATCGATATCACTTTTCTCTACGATCTTCGCAGAACCCCAGCATCCGCAGCCAGCGTTTCCAAACTTATGGGAGCCAAAACAATAATCCAAGATCCTATTTAGGAACCTCTGCCCAGGCACTTCGCGATAATCCAACGTTTCAAGTTGTGTGGTATCTTCAGGACGAACGCCACAAAATTTGATCAAGCAAGCTTCTACCGCTATTTCTAGCAATGGTGCTGGCCAATAGTTTGGTTTGTCGAGATCGACCCAGATCTGACGAGGACTTAATGTAGGTTGACGATGTCGTAGCTCTTTAATGTCTTGAACAACCTTTTTAAGGTTCAGCTTGTTGTTAAGTAGCACCATAGACTCTATTCCTTCACCTAACTTCGAGGCTAGAAAAGTGCTATCTTTGGTATCATATCGTAGAATTTCGGTTTCCTGCCACCACCGGTTTTCTTGATTCTTCAACTGGATAGTGTCCGCCAAAGGATATCCATTTGCTACCAAACAAGCCTCCACAATTATTTCTTTCAATGGCATCAGCCCATTTGGTTTTTTATTCAGCTCTCCCCAAATCCAACGAGAGCTTGAACCACGGTGATGGGACCATAGGTCATGGATCATTCCAAGAACCTCTAAATCTAAATCCTCGACTCTTTTTTTAAAGTTAGGATTCAACATGAGATAATTGTACCACCCTGCAATCCCGGTTAGCAAGTCAAAATGTATATTTTTAAAATCAGAACGTGTCTTCAATAAATGATGGCTTACTTCTGATAAAATTATTAACAGACAGTTGCTTATCCACTCGATCTAATTCCTTTTGCCGCACCTGGCTCTCTTGAGCCTTAATTTGAACTGTTTTCTCCATAGGATAATCAAACCCTACTAGCAGCCAAGCCTCTACAACGACTTCTTCCAATGAATTCTGACTATCTGGCTCCTCGTTAAGACGTCGCCAAATTTGACGAGAGCTTAATTTAGGCTGCCCAAAGCTTAGCTTGTGAATGCGTCGAACCAATAATTCATGGTCTAAATCCTCATATGATCGTCCAGGATTGATATGTTTAAGAAGTTGGAGAACAATATTTCCGCGTGCTGAAACCCACCGATCGATGTCCAACTCTGTATATCTGGAATCTAATTTCGTATCTTCAGCGCCGAGTTGTATCTCTTTGGAGTCAGACTGTATATCTTTGGGTTCAGGTTGTGTATCTGTAGAGTCAGACTGTATATCTTCCGATTCAGACTGTGTATCTTTTGTAACCGGCAGTATAGGTTTGGTGCTAGTGGGTCTAGTCTTAAGAAACTCCATGAGACCTTTATTATCGCTCTCTGAATATTCAGGATCGGCTTTCCTGGCCTTTATTTTAACAGTCTCTTCCTCAGGGTAATCGAAATGCGCTACCAGACAAGTTTCCACTGTAATCTCTTCCAGTGGTTTCTGCCTGTCCGAATTTTTGACTAGATGTTCCCAGATTTTATGGGAATTTAATGTAGGTTGTTCAGAGCGTAGTTGTTCGATCTCTTTTCGGAGATCTTCGAAAGTTTCTATGTTGATAGCCATATTTCCGTTGTGAGATGAATATTCAATCGTTGAATGTAACTAGGTGAATCAATAGTGAAGATTTATTGCTAGTAGACGTGTTCTCGATGTGAGTATATCAAATAAGAAGAAAGGTTCAAACACGAGTTGAAGGTAACTCTGAGTGTGAAGACCGTGAATGCAAAGGAAGGTCGATATAGGAAGGTCTCAACATGGTAGCCATAGTGATATAATACGACTGCGTATCAGAGGAAAGTGCGATGAAAGTTTGACATTACGGTATTTACTACTAAACAAGAATGTCCTGGAATGAATTTTAGAGCTGTAAATCCGCTTGGATACAACACATCTGTATAGCCTTATCTTGTACTTAGTACCTACCTAGTACATTTCAAAAGCTCTCGAGATATTATCCCGTTTAGATATGAGATCGAGCAGGTCTTCGATTCCATTGAAGTATTGATACTTAGTCGAATGAAAGAGTCGTGGGCGACTTCCTCATCAGGAGTGCGAATTTGCAAGAAAGGGAGGACCATTCGACCAGGTCAAAAGTGATCAAGATGGACATCTACCCCAAACATCAACTATAATCATGCGTCATGAGGAGCTTAACTCTCTCATCAACTACGTGCCATTCTTGGTAGGGTTTTAAGAACATGGAGAAGCACAAGAGAATGGGAGACCTCGAAGGAACAATGTGTATATTCTACCACACTTGCGACGAGATGGTCTGATAAGTTGCTATTATTACAAGAAAGACATTACAGAAAGATTGAGCAGGTATTGGCAAATAACGTCAAGATTCGCCACCGCGATAAAAAGTCGTTTGTGGTTGTATGTACTCTTAAATATTAGTGTTTGTGGCTGGAAGAGTTGCTTTGATGCCAAGATATGTGTAGCTCGCGGCCTGCGAAGCTAGCGGCCGTTGCAGAATCTTGACCTCCGAGCTTCAGTGAACATCAATTGTGTACCTTCGTTCCTACAACAACTTAGCAACGACCTCATCAAGTCCGATATATTTTTCTATGGAAGGAAACCATATTCAGCTCATATTATCTGTCCTTTTGCACACTCAAATAATGGACTCATACCTCGGTATTGGCAGAATGGGTAAACAGATAAAGCTCGTTACTTATCTCACCACAAATCAGACCACTTGTTGCAGGTAGGTAGAGGCGCAAAGAAACAGGTGAGGACTATAGAAGGGAGGAAATGGAAAGCACATGTTTATGCTCAAGATATAAGAACAAAGCTATTTCACTCTCAAGAATGCTAAACCATAGTCAAATCTTCTTGCTGCATCTACCAAACCACAATTGAAGCATCAGCGACGACGACTATCATCACCGCAATCAATCCAAACATCGAAAAGCCATATACCATCCTACAAACTACGAAGAAAGCCCAAAATGATATTATTTGAAACAGATACCTCAGTTTTTGAACTGCTGTGGGACCTCGCCCTCGCATTCTTTATTGTTCGCATCGCATTCATATATTTTAGCCTCACATATCTATCGTCTCTCTTCTCATCGTTCATTGTTCTGAATCAAGTCATACCATATAATCATCTCACAGCTCCAGCCAGAGAACTTGTCGCCTTTCCAATATATATTCTTACAGTGGCATTGTGGGCGAGGACTGTGATTGTATATTATGAAATACCACGCGTGCCAGGATTTAGGATCGCGATTGGTTTGGTCGCCGGATCCTTTATGGTGACTGCAGAATTAGTGGGCGGTTTCGTGTTATGGGATCAGGGATACACGGAATGGATTTGGGAGACGAATTTACTTGGCGCGGGGTTAGGGATATTGACATTGATACTATTCGAGGGGATGCCATGGGCATTGATGCTGCTTGAAAGGAGTGAGTCGAACGAGACTACTCATGGGCATGAGGAAAAGCCAATCATGAGTGCTGTGTAAGTGACCTTCCATCAAACTTTGGAATCGAGTCTGTGGATAGTGGCTAACTATCAATAGGCCAACGATTGGAAAGACGGAGAAAATGAATATTGAAGATAAAAAGATGAATTGAGTTCGAGGGATATAGCTATATGTTGGAACACCCCGATGGGAGCAAGATGTTCCGTATTAGCTTTCACTTAGTGAAGATAATCCCAAGTTGGGCCTGGATTCCGTCTACGCAATCGTTTACAGCATGCCTTGAAGCAAAATCGCTGATCGTCTTTGTGCGAAATACGAAGTCCTAATTTCCGAGTCATGTACGAGTGATGTGGTGGAAGTATCCCATCAAATTTCAGCATTGTTACGTCCCTGCTTCTCTGGGCGACGAAGTTTCCCCTATCAGGATCATCACTGTTATCATGTCTGGCCACAAATCCGTCGTCAAATGACTCGAAGATGATTGTATCATTGCATGGGTTTATTCATTACGCCGCCTCGGAGAGTAAGAATCCCTTGAGACTTGAGCTACCTTGGTTTCTGACTTGGTGAAAATGGGCCTCTGAGACGTCGATCTCACTTCTACTCGATCCTCCATTTCTCGTGTAATGGCAAACTGTATCTGTTATCTATGTTCTGGATTACCCAGTATATATTTCTTGCAGGACACAGTAAGGAGAAGATCTTCTGTATAATGTCTCGGCTTTAGGTGATGTCGGTGTGGCCGGAAAAGAGGGGCACCCCCACCAACATCATAGAATCTTCCACAACACCGGTTCTTCGATGCTATATTACGATATCAATTTGGTATATGATCTGATAAGATTGGAATTCTCGGTTAAGTCTCAACTTGCATGTATTTCCATCCAAATTTCACAGGAAGACATTAGTTTGTTGATTATTTATTTAATTATTTTTTAAAAAAAAATTTAATTTGATTTTGGTGTCCCATATATTTCGTCCACATCGTCCACACCGAGGTGATGTGCTTGCGAGAGGATACTAAGTGTCCATTGCTTAAAATATCCCTGCAATATCTCTTTCGATTTAAACGTGACGGTGTCGATGATCTTCAATTGAAAACTTAAATTAATTCGGTTCGAGTTCGGTCCCATAAGTTATGCTTCGAAATGATGATGATCATAATTCATTGAAGTGGATATCCCCGCATTGCACATCGATAATTTTTGTGTACATTCTTGACGCGATGGGTTGTTCCTTGGAGCTTGATCATCTCTTCTGTGATATCGGACATGTGAATAGTATGTTAAAGACCGTATACTTCTTACTAAATACTGTGAATAATAGCGTCCTTCAGCTGGACACTAGCATAGATAGCATATCCCGGGGGCAATTTGCAATTTTTCAACATCGAATATCTGGGATTAGCCGAGAACACGCAAATTTACTGTTTGAATTGTTTAAAATGTCTGAATGAAGAATTTATTTATTTTTCTTTGCATCAAATGGATGCTTCTTAAAAACCAGTGAACTTTTTAGTTCAATAACGCCGGATGAGTTTATATGCATCATTTATTCCCGTCTCTTCATCGCAAGCACAGGTGCGGTATATACGTGCCTTGCCTTAAAATAATAATAAATCAACGCTACAGATAACGTGGCTACAAACATCACACTCGACCAATTCATATTTTGGGCGGTGACGGGTGTTTGGAGAGGCCAAAACGAGAAGAACGTAATGGGTGCTAAAAAACACAAAGAAGCAATGTTGATAGCCATGCCGTATTTGCCGAGAGACCATCGATGTGGAGGAAGGGGACCTTGTAAACGGCGCCAGACCAAACAGCTGATTGTGATGAAGTAAGAACATAGAATTGAAACACCGCCAAGAGAATTGATTGCGTTGAGGGCAACGGATGATCCAAGGTTGATGAGTGAGAGTAGAGATGAGACGGCGATTGACACGCAGACACTGCGAAGTGGAATGTTCCAACCGGGCGACACTTTGGCCAACCAAACCGAACCTGGTAGTCCTCCGTCTCGAGCAAATGACCAAATCTGGCGTGAAGCAGCAGCCACTTCACTAATACAGCAAGATAGTAGGAGGATAACTACAACCATACACATAACGTTTGTGGCGGCGTAGCTTTGCGTTGCATTGAAGAATACTTGCATGAAAGGCTGGCCGGTCACAGTTTCAAGAACGGCGTCGAGATCCCCAAGGGTGAAGATTAAAGTCACTGCCATGAGGAATCCCATAGTAGCGTTGGGTCCTACTGACCACATGATGGCTCTCGGAACTACCCAGGATGCGTCTTGAATCTCCTCGGCTACACACATAGTATGTTAGTATTCTATCTAGATGACGGCTATCAATGGTGGAAACTTACATAAATGTACAGAGCAGTCATAACCAATCAACACACTCATCGGACTAACCAGTCCGATCATGGCTGCCAATCCCTTGGAAGACCATCCGCCATCGTTGGTAAAGTTCAAAAGAACAGTATTTGGATCGCCACGAGGTCCCATGACCCATAACGGAATGATAATAACGAAGAAGCCGATCAAGTGAAGAATCAAGACGATACCCTCGATCAGCGGTAGACGTTCAGCCAAGGATGTATTGAACACAACGGAAAACGTTACGACTCCGATGGCGAGCAAAGTCGCATGGAATGGCTCGTAGACATAGTCGGCTTTATTGAGGGCAATAAGACCTTGAAGAATCCCACCGATCATAAAGCAGACACCCGCAAGATATACTTGCCATCCAATAGCAGAAAGCCAGCCCACGATGTAACTGAGCAGCCTCTGTATTCTGGGAGGGGCAAATTCTGAAACCCAGTGGTATTGTCCACCTGCAGTTGGCGATCTATAATTCCGACACGTCAGTTATCAAACGAGAATGAGCTGAATTCAGATTTAAGATATGATGGCACGCACATTGAAGCCATTTCAGCAATACTAGCATATACCAAGGACATGCCACAAGCAGCAACAATGAACCCCCAAAACAGATCGGCCGTCCCTCCATCAACCATGACGAATGTGAAGAGAGGAAGTAAAAGTTCCCAAGACGCCATAGCTGTACTAGCAAATCCCAGCATCGTTATAAATTTAAAGTTTCGCTATATGGAATCCAGTCAGTCATTATTTGTTTTGTCTCATTGATAATGGCAGAGCCTACACGTAGAACCTGCTTCTTTCCTAATACCGCCATGTCTTGTTGATCGGCTCTTGTTCCACGCCATTTCTTTGCGACCTGACCTGGAACCTCATCTTCAAAATCCTCCTTCTCAACATCTTGACTGTTCGAAGCAGCGCCACCTGACTCTCGACTTGCAAATATCACTTCTCCGTCCTTTTGAATCTCTGGAATCATGGTGACTAACGAGGAAAATTCGAGTGCGGCTATGTTGACAATGAGATGGAAAGCTGGAACCCGCGCAACTCAATTTCGCGACTCGAGAATACGCATGGAATGAAGAAATTGAAGTCGCAAAGATATGGTTCTAAGACAAGAAAACGAACCTTTGCACAACGGATATCAAGATAAGATCAATGCATGATGCAAGGTAGATGCAAACTACGATCAATCCAGCATTGCATTACCCACTCTATTGTGCCCTGAAATTATTCCCAATTCAGTCTTGCCGACGAGCCGTACCGTGTATTATTACTTCATATAAAACCAAGTCCAGACCTATAAAGCTATCGTTTCAAACTCTCCCCATGTTCTTTTCTCGTCTTCATCCGAAATACGCATGCCGTCGAAAATTTTAAATATATGAAGTCAGCGGACGATTTACAGCCTTAACCCAATAACAACACTCTAACGAAATCTATCCAATAAATCATGCAAGTTCAAAAGCTCATATTGATTTCTTCAAAGCATTTGTATCAGCTAATTCAAGGGTTGGTGAATCCTTCTATTTTCACACCAATTGGGTGATACAGGTAACGCCACAACGTTCAGGGGCGGGCCATCCCACCGATCTAGAGGAATGTCCGTGTTTATTTGGGAAGGTGGGGATCCAGGGATATGAGGTTCCCACTGCCGCATGGAAGAAAGATTGACGGGCCCGTATGAGTGGAGAAACGTACGCGATTGCCGTTTTTTGATACTCGTATGATTTAGGCGATGCGGACAGGAAATCTCGCATCTCAGGCTTACTCTTTTGCTGTCTACAGTGTGGTGAAGGAAGTTCTGTTTTCGATTCATCTTCGATAGATTAAGCATGCTTGCAGTAAAAGTTTCGGCCGATGCCCTGTTTTCAGAGTCAGACCACTCAAGGTATTGGAGATGGGGAAAGCCCTGGCACAATAACATATCGATATGCGTAGTATAACTCGCTTAATTGTAAAGAACAATTGTTAGGATGAACGCGCAAATCTTATTCATTCAAGAATTTCACCAGGAAAGCTTCTGGTCAGTGGCCACCATAAGGAACGAAGCAGAAACGTTTATTTGAGCCTTTCAGGGGACTATTGCTTAGCAGAGCACTCTCATGGTTCTCCATATCGATCCATGCGCGATCGATATTTGAGGATTGACCAACTATTACGTGTACTTACACAAGATTTTGAATTGGTATTTTCATACCAACCGAGGCAAAAAATAAACGATAACTTCTTCACACTCCATGCGTTGTTCTAAATGTCTCAATGTTTTTTGCCTTCATTTCAAAATATCGAATCGCAAGCGAGAGAATCAGGATTACGGGATTACGGAATTGCGGGATTGCGGGATTCGCTTGTTTTTAGGAATAATTCTATACTTTTATATGGTTACATCGTGTAAGTGGTATAGAACGTTATATCAATATTATACCTACCTATGTGTTTTGGATAAATAGACTCATCTAAAGGTATAAATGTTGGTCAAATTTGTTTTGATAACAGAAGACCCAAAAAATGTTATTAATTTTCAATTCAATAATATACTTCAATTGGAAAATGATGTAATCTTTGTATCAATTTTGCTTCTCAATTTGAAATCCAAGGCAGTTTTCGAAAGCCCTTTTAAGGGTGCTCAAAGTTATTTTGCATACATTTTAAGATCGTACGTTACCAAATCCTGTTACCCTACAAAGGATCGACCTCTATATCCACATCCACCATATACCCCAGCAAATACCGAATGACCTTAGTCCAGACTGAAAATCAGGCTTTGTCACCCCACTCTTCAAGTAAAAACCCACAACACCCACTTCCAAATTAGCAAATCATTCAGATTTGCGTCACGAAGAAACCTTGCGACATGCGAGATTTGCGAGGATGGCCCTTCCACAACCAATTTACTGGAATCCCGGAAGGGGTTCCCCAAAAGCTTGAAGATCACTCCCGACGCTGATTTCAGCTCACTCCTTCCGTGCCTTTCAAGCGAGCCGAGACTTCTCGTGCAGGTTTTCGACGGACTATTCTGGATGCCAACTTTCCGCTCCCGGAGGAGCCCACAAGGGGCGGTTCGTTATCACCTGTTGTAGGGCGTGGCACGGAGGCACCATGTAACAATACTTTTACTTCCTTCCCGTGCTTAAGGCACCGTTTATGTCTGTTCTACAGAATATAGTTACTTGAGAGTTCCCAGGATAATGCTTCTTTCGCTGTATCCTTTATGAACCATCGGCATCCGGCACTTTGATCTACAATGCTCGAGTCTGAATGTTTAAACCCCTCCACTTTGACATAATTATAACGTGGCGGATGTCTGGTATCTGATTTTGCTTGGACTAACGATACGAGAACCTGTGCTATGTCAATGCCGACGACTGGCTTGGTGGTGCCACCGGGACAATCACCACCATTTGCTGTTGTGACGAGTACTGATCATTCGGCGTGGATCATTATCGCAACGGCATTGGGGCTTTCTTGCCTCTTGGTATTCAGTGGGATCAAGTCTTTCGCTAGGACTTCGATGGGAAAAGGCGTTAGTTATGATGAAATATGTCTCTTGGCTTCAACGGTTAGTTGCTTGGAATATCACTCGCAATGGTCACTTCGCGCAGTTGGTGATATCTTGGAAGCGTCATGAATTTAGCTGACAAATAACGTAGCTGCTGGCAGCTATTCAATCATCGGTAGTATTGGGAGCCTGTGCCAAAGGCTTGGGAAAATCCATCGAGCTTATATCAGTCAAGAATCAAGCCCAGATAGAGCAAGTAAGTTCAAGTCGTCTACGTAGCGCGCATTAGATCCGGCAAAAAGCTAACTTTTCACTTATCAGATGTGGTATACGAGCTTGTTGCTGTTTATCATATCCCTCGGATTGTCCAAAACTTCAGTAGTCGTCTTATTGGGCAGTTTGACCCCAGATCAGAAACACAAGAAAATCTTCCGCAGTGTGATTGGCTTGATGGCTACTTGGACAGTTGCGAGTCTGTTTGCGGTGGCTTTACAGTGCAATTTGGCTCATCCGTGGAAAACCACCGGACAGCGTTGTGATAACGTGGTAAGCATTATCTTAGAATCGAACTTGGCTCAAATCATAAATCTAATCCGAGATCGTAGTCTTTAAGATGGCAGGTCATATCTGCTTTCGATATTATTTTCGAGATCGCATTTGTTGCGTTATCTTTTTACCTAGTATGGAGTCTTCGAACAAGCAAATCAAATAAAACTATTGTCGTTGTGGCATTTGGGTTTCGTCTTCCGTTCGTTTTTTGGGGCTTCTTCAATACAGAAGCGTATGCTAACATCTATTCAGTATGATCATCGCCATTGCCTACCGACTAGCCAGATTTGATGTAAATGGATTGACCACGAACCCAATGTTTCTCGAGGATGAATTTATTGTATGGACACAGAGCGAAATGAACTACTCCGTCATTGCCGCCATTATACCAAGTCTTCGACCTTTCGTCAAAAATCTTTCTACATATTACGGCCAGGAGCTGGGAGGAAGATCAGGATATACATTAGAAGACTCAGAGAACTATCAACTTTCCAATCTAGGCTCCGCCATACGAAATGAAAGCCATCACCAAGAGAGCAGAATTCGAGAAGATGTGGATCCAGACGATTATAAATTTCGAGTTTGGGCAAACGAGCCAGGACGAGGTGCGAGGAAAGGCAAGAATCCGGGAGAGGGAAGCTCGAAATTATGGAACAAGGCCGGGGAAGAAGGAACAGATGGATTCAGTGTGGGGAGCAGTGATTCTCAGCGGATGATCATCAAGAAGGATACTACATGGACGGTACAGATGGATTGATCAATGATAGACATGGCCATGGATAAGGGTAATGGGAGGCCATCTGTATTGCAATGATATGGCGTCATCAATGGAGTCAGGGATAGAAGCGTCGAATTCTAGACATTCTCGGATGGTTGTTTGTATTACATCTTTTTGATGTATGGCTCTTGCCAGATATCTAGTTACGGTGATCAAAAATATCATCAGAAACCCATAAATGGGTGACGTTCTACTTCATTCTGAGCTTTATCTGTCTTTCAAGAGATACCTGCTACTTGACGGTCCAAAAATCACCATTCTCGGTCATAGTGTAGAGGGGAGGTAGAGCAAATAGTCATAGAGTCTTAATCTTCTGTACATTTTCTCCATCAGAGTATCTACAATGTGGCCACATGAATGCGTTGTGGTAGAATAGTCCGCATTCTCAACCTTGATGGTTTCGATAAATGGATAAATAGACGAAGGTATGAAATTTCTATTCCTTGCTAAAAACTGAAGATTACTCAATGTTTCAATATTTCCTGTTCCTGCATAAAATATGATCATGGCAAGTAAGAGTCGGAGAATTCCGTCGTTTAGTCTTGATGATCACATCCAATGGAATTATCTTGATTCTGGACCAGACAATTTCAGACATCCAATCCTAATAACATTCGATGCATAATTTAAAAAGAATTGGTTCTGACGAGGACACGAGATATTTCAGCTAATGACACATATTGATCTCGAGTGTAGGGCATGGTTAAAGACATTTTCGCATGTTTATATCACCCATTCCCACAAGGACAGACGCAAAATAATCCAGGAAAAATTCCTCTCCACTATTAGATTTTCTCTGCCCTCCCCACTTTCATCCTTGTTTACGCGGCTCCTCAGAAACTTTATCCTCGCTAAATCGGACTCGGATCCTGGAAGAGATTAACCTTGAATCCCCTGCCCCGAGAATATATTAACTTTGATTGAAGAACCGAGTATCCACGGAGGACTTTCCCTAAGCGCGATGAAGACTTCTCCGATGTGTTCTTTAGGACTTTAGGATTCGAAGACATTGTATGGGATATCCCGTGATTATGTACGTTTTAACTCCTTTTCATCTATTTCCCCGCCACCAAGGAGTAATCAAATTGATTCAATTTCGAATCACATGTATATCCCCGACTAGATGAAATGAGGGTTCTTCGCGTTTGAGCTGCTAGCAGCTGCAACCGATTCTTCTAGATGACATGCAACGAAATAACGGGATACTAATTCCTCCCCGGACACCCAATCTTCTAAAAAATTGTTTTATGGTTTCATCCAGAACTTGCGGAACTGGTTTTGTACCACTTGAGATGAGACACTTTAGCTACACTCAAACTCAGATCCTGTCACTTTTAACGCCTGACTTCAAATTCTGCAGCACATTGAATTAGGTCCTTATCGAAATTTATATCAAACCCTTGGTTTTCCGCACGCTTTGCTAGAACGGTCCAGCCCTTGAACCCTGAGATTCTGAGAACAAGCACGCCACTGAATACTATACTATATTTTTCGAAACGGCGATCGTAGCGATACCTTAACGAAATCCTAAACCATGGCAACTGTAGCGGCAGGGTCTCAAGCCGGCCATGACACCTTCGATGCACTCAATATTGAGTACGAAAAAGCTTATCGCGACAACCCCTTCAAGATTGCCGCCATTAAGAAAGCAATAACTTTATTAGATCCCGGATCGAAGGTTCTCGACGTGGGATGCGGTACTGGGGTACCAGTTTCGGAGCTATTGGCTGAAGCTGGATTGGAAGTGGTTGGTTTCGATATTGCGCCTAAGATGGTCGAATTTGCTCAAAAGAGAGTCAAGGGTACCTTTTCCGTGTCGGATATGGTGCAATTTCAGGTTGAAGATACGTTTTCGGGCGTCTTTATGATATTTGCACATCTGCAACTATCGTATGCAACCGTTCATGCGGCGGTGTACAAATACGTTAGTGCACTGAAGCCAGGGGGAATATTTGTTCTCGGTCAGATGCCGAGTGATACGTACGTTAAGGACGAAGGTAACGCAGCATATGATGAAACGAGAACGTATGTGGAGGATTATGATGCGCCATTTATGGGAGAACCACTCCCGACTTTCATGATGAGCGAGCAAGGACAGAGGAACTTTTTGACAAGTATGGGGTTGGAGATTGTGAGCGAGACAATTGATCAATTTCAACCGGATAATGAGAAATGTGAGCCGGAAATGCAGCAATATATCATTGCGAAAAGACCTGTGGATGGGAAGATTGTGGAACCGCAGCCACTCCCACACAAGAAGTAGCCAATTTGTGCGACGTCTAATCAAAATCTGTATGCCAAACAAAAAGTGGATGCTGGAGACCAGAGATATCTCAACCGTGTGATCCAGGTAAACTTTTCGTCGGCAACCAATGAAACCTTTTAAGCAACATGTCAACCTACTCCATATGGCACGTTGTTTTAACGAAGGGATTTCCCGAATCCTGGAAACTTTTTGATGTATACTAAACTCTGTCTCTAGAAAGACGATGGTTTGAAATTAAGTTCATTTATCCCCAACGGGATTCAGCTTGTAAGAGAATGTCGAGTTTTGTAAACCATATAGTTTTGAAATAGAGCTCATCTGCTACATACGACCACAGACTGAGGAATCTAGGGCATCCCGTCCGCTCTGCCATACTCAAGCCTCAGATCGGTAGATTGGTAGTTGGGTGGGTGACCACCAGCGAATCCCTACTGTTGTATGTTTTTCTGATTTTGTTTTTACTTTTTGTTTTTGTCAATCCTGCTGAAAGCAGTACAACTAGAACTCATCTCATACCGTTCTGAGTAAAAACATCCCAGTGGTCATGTCGATTGAATATGTGAAGGTTATCTCGAGACCATCTTTTAAGCCACATGTATGTAGTGGTATCCAGTCCCAAATATCGAGCTTTTCCATGCACGCTACACGTATTCTAGCTAAATATTGGCAAGCTTAAAAGGCCCTTACATCCTCCGCTCGAACACAATCCTGAGTACCCTACCAGCCCATCGATAGCTGCGGAGGATGATGGAAAAATAAGAAATTCAAGGGAAACTATGGGACAAATTGTGTGGTACTCAAATAGTACGACTCTTGCATGCAAGATATACTTTGGAAAACCGTATGCTTCATTTGAGCTTCGCCTTCGCTTGATTCCTTCTGCTTTGCCTGATTATATTGACGGAAGTCCATGTTCAAAATCTATACTTTAATCCTTGATCCTTTCCCCTCTTGTTTTTTTCACTATTGAATCAGCATCATTAACCTCCTTCTTCTAAACTAGTAGTTCCACTCGTGACCGTTTATTACCTCAACTCCAACCTTAAGCCCGTCCTCCAATTCCTTCCGGTGCTTGGTTGAATCCTCTTGGTTCCCGACTCTTTCTCCTTTGTCCATCTTCACATGGTTTCTGTGGCTTTGATCAAGAGCTTATTTCTTCCCTTGATAGCCCAATCTGCGCTTGTAGCTTTTGCAAACGCGTCCTTATCGTACCACCTCGTTTCCTCATCCGCTTCCCACTGTGTGCGAGCCCTCTTGGAAGATTCCGAGTCGAAGTTCCCCGGCTAGTCATTTTCCATGTGAAAATGAGCATGTCAATAGCTTTCGTATGTCCCACATGGGATCTATTCAAATGGCTCGAATTTGTTTATGTACTCGCGGAGGATGGCGGTTGCATGTCGATGAGGATATCGATCCAATGAGTCCTGGTTATCACCGTCTTCGCGCAATCCGGTGTGTCGGATTGAAGGATCGCGATTGTTCGTGTATAAAGCAGTTCATATTCCGCCTCTAGAATCTTTCTCACTTATACTAATAACGAGTCGATAAATTAATTCAATCAAAAATTGTGGAAGGATGTTGTTACATCGCCATGTATTTTGTATGTGGATGTTAAAGCCATATCAACAATATCCACAGGAATATCCGCGGCAGATGTATACATGTACAAAGCATTTATGTAGGAGATGAAGATGCATGTTGTCAGAGTCCATTTCCTCTCAACTCACGCGTTGTCTCAGGGGCGGAGTTCAATGGGATTCTGCTCTTTGGAATCCTGAATTGCATCATGGAGATATTGACCGTGCCCCGGCTTCACCAACACGGCACGAGTTCTAGAAAAAATTGAGGCGTGCTATGAGACTTCTTCCGGCGATACCTATTGGAGATATTCAAATATTTGGGTGGTCGTCGTTTCGCACTTTTTGCGCCACATGGACTTGCACCAGCCACACTTTCAGCCCCGCACGAAAAATTCAGGTTCTCAGTTTTCTGTACAAACGCATTCATAGACAGTTTGTTGTGAGATTTTCATATGTTGACAATCTTGAATGTTTCAAAGTTTTAATATTGAGATGATTGTGGCAGTCAACGACTCAATGTTTCTTAATCGCCGTGAACAGAGCTTCAGTGGCAACCATACAAGAAGAAGTCTTCCTCTCCATTCTAGAAAGAATCATCCGTCTCAAGATAACGAGTTTTTCATTGAAAAGTAGTACAAATGTCATACCTCTTGATAGAATTCTTCAAAAAGGTGTTGATACACTTACATGTCAAGGAGTCAGCGACTTTTATACGAATTTTCTAGGAATTGAAGGCTAGTGTAGGTCACCCAATTACCTTTTCATTGGGTGGACGTTCAGTCATGTTACCTAATGATACTTCCACAATTGAGAGCAGGTCGTATGTTTTGTTGCGTTGTGTATGATAAGATGGACGTGGTCAGATGTGGATTTTAGGACAGCGAACGGCGTGTGGAGTGGAGAGGCGGCAAAGGAATGAATGGCGAATTGATTCTTTTGACTGATTTTTTTTGGATGTGTATTAAATTGATAAAGAGGGAGCAACATAGTCAGCGCTTGGGTTTCAGATTCTTTGGAATCTTTTCAACAGTGGCAGAAGAGTCTTGCAAGATCGATTGTCCTTGAAATCAAAAGTATCACTCTTTCCATGCTTTCAAACCATGACCTACGTTCATCAGGGGCGGTTTGAAAGAACTTATACATGAAAAAAGTCTGGGCTGGGAAAGGTTCAGACCACAGATCTCCCAATTTCCGGAAGTATCCGGAAAGCTGAGAAAGAACTTAAAAGCGTGGGATATGAACGAATCGTTAGTCAAACCCATAAGTTCATTCATGGTGGCATTAATTTTTGGGCCAAGCATTCAGCAATGGGATCCTGTTGCAGTTCGCATCTTATTGGACTCAGATGTGCAATGACCAGCTAAGATTGAACTTCAAAAGCATATCAGGACTGAAGGACTGAAATGGATTTAATGGCCACTGGTCAATCAATACTTCATGGGAGTTGATTGACTGGTCGGATCTCTGGCATTTACCCCATTCTCGTTTTGAACCCGGTTTCATGCGGATATTGAAATGCTTCAAATCAAGCATGGTACGGATAGCAATCCCATAATATATCTACACTGGAAGTTGTGGGTATTTAAAATTGTTACATGACTCATCTCGTTCAGCATATACTTTTCAGAATTATATGAATTGGTTATGAAAGTTTTTCTGGTCACTCGTATCCTTTTGACGTTTGGTCGAAAGTCATTGCCTGAATATATAAAAAAGTTGTGAAAATGGAAGATCAAGTACTATCGCCGCCTTGAAGATATTCTATTGGTGACTGCCGCCAAGTGCTGCGATAATAGTTCTGGAGCGTGATAAAGTTATATCGAACAAGAAGAAGAGGCCTCAAGATGTATTTGAAAATTCCTCTGAATAGTTCATGAAGACTTATCGAACTAGTTTGGTAGTCGATGAACCGATGAACTCTTCATGGGTCAACAGTGGAAATGGAGTATTGGGGGGCAAGGTTCAACGTTGCCATGAAAATGCCTCCCACCCATTGACATTCAAAGGCCACTAGTCTACAAGACTCTGCTCGCCATATTACCAATATTTCATGGACCTATGCATGACACGCAAATACTTGTGCATTTTTGACCCTCAATTAATTCAATAAGGTGCGTAACTTATTATAACGAGATTTTATTTGTTCGAAGTCAGCTTCATTACTTGGACAAGATGCCTGCTCGGGCCATAATTTGTACTATCTCTTTGGCTTAAGCGTAATCTCCATTGGGCCTCCACAAACAGTTGTGTATGGGGTCTTCATTGTTTAGGGAACCTTTTGAAACTATATGACTTTGACATAAACAACTCAGGATCAAACACTGGTCTGATAAGTTGTTACTTCCTATTATTTTCGATCAAGACTTGCAGTTAATTAGTCTCTGCAATTCTCCATCAAGTGCCTGGTGGGAGCCACACATAAATACAAGCAGCAATACTAGGAAAATTGGAAGAATGCATTAGCAGAGAAGATCGATGGTGAAAAGATTATATATCTCCAACCTGAAACTTAGAGGCACAGATGCTATTAATAGAATTGTTACCTTAATTTGTGTGTGGCGAAATGGGTGACCAACGCCCTTTCCCCATGTTCTTTTTGTCAGAAATACGCCAAGCCAGAAATGTCCTTCATTGAAGCAATGGATTCCTTGGTGGGTAATGGTCCAATGAAACATCAAATCCATTAAGCTTGGCTCAGTTGGAAAACAAGAATCGCGAGATCATATATGAAGTGATAGCCTACATTCAATGGCTTTCCCGGCTGGAGTCTGCCAGTCATAAATTGTCAAACCTTGAAGCCAATTGAAACAATCTGAGGATTTGCAATACTGGTTTCATCTCGAAGTTCGACTTTTTTTTCTGATATTAATAGCTTACTCAAATCTTAATTTGCCAGCCTAGCTTTAAGTCATGAATTAGCATGAGTAGATGTAGAGCAACTTCGTAAATTTCATTGCAATGCTTAATAGTATGCAAGTTTGTAGAGGTGTAACATCGCATTTATCTATGCATTCATGGGTAACATGATGATTACCAGGTTCGATTCACACTTTATTCTTGATTGTCATGGTCACGAAGTTTAGTGATGTAGTTTGTTGGTAACATGGCAACGGCACAACTGTCCTTGGCTTTTGGACGCTGTGCTCATGGCAATAGTGTAGAAGATTAATTAAAAGTAATAAAAAATGGAACAATGGTATACACTCCGAACGTCCCAATTAAACCCCATAAATCAAACAATACTCAAAGGATCTGCCTTATGCAATCTAACCTGTACCCCGTTCATACTTCGATTTGTGACAGTATGGTGATATAGTACTGGGCCTGGTTTCTCTAAATTCTCAATTTGATCATACTTTTGAAGAAATCTTATAATAATATATGAAGTCTCAGTCAACGAAAATTGTTCTGCCAATGCAAATTAGCTATCTATACATTTGGCATCTCAAATACGGGGAAACTTACGACCGATACATTTCCTTGGACCTCCGCCGAAGGGAATAAATTCCCATCCGGCCCTTCTCCCTTCCCATCTCTCAGGCCTGAACTTGTCGGCATCCTCACCCCAGATATCTTTCCTATATTGCATCGCGTATGTTGATACCAACACTCGTGACCCAGCTGGTAAAAACATAGGTTGTGTACCATCTGGGCCTCCTCCGCGTGGTAAAACAGTATCTTGATTACAAGTGCGATCGTTCAATGGAACGGGTGCACCAACTCTTAACGACTCGTCAATCACATATTGTAGATATTTACAAGATCGCAAAGATTGAAATGAGATCTCTGAACCGGATGGTCCAAAGTCAGAGAGAATGATGCTTCGGAGTTTGGAGTAGACATCTGGATTACGTGCAAGGAAATAAAATATCCAGCCGAGCAATGAACCAGTTGTATCGCGTCCAGCGTTGAGTACTTGCAGCGTTTCGTGGCGAAGCTGGACTGGGTCCTGATTTACCTTCGCCAATTCATCCAAAAGCGAAAATGGCTTTTTCTCCGAATCGGGTTCTGGCCTTTTCTCGTCTTGGGTTTGACGGAGGCATCCTTCCACAAATTTGTCGACCATTCGATGCACCTCGTCGCGGTGATAATCAAAGTTGCGGCCTTTGACAAATCCATTCCACCGACCAGCAATACCTTTCATGAATAACGTTTCTTTTCCTGCATCAAGATGACGTCCGAAAGTACGAAAATCCGTGTCTTCTGTGCTCTGTATGGGGTTTGGACTGGCTGTATTACCCGCTTCTTGAGAGTGTACAGATTTTCCATAGAGGAACTCAGTTGAAACGTCCAAAGTCAAATTGTAGAACAGAGGGGCTAGATCAACTTTTCCTGTCCAGCCATCTTGAGTGCTTTGAAGTTCATGCCGAGAAAATAGTGCCTGGACGTGTCGCTCTTCGAGATCGAGATCCGATACTCTATCTCTCGAAAATTGTGGTCGTACAAGTTGTCTGGAGTGTTTCCATGCATCGCCTGTGTTCTTGAAATTAGCGTTCGTGATACATAGGAACTAATTGCATGTTCATCGTCATCAAGTAAAAGTAACATACCTTGAGCAGTGAAGATAGCATCACCAAGAAGGGGACTCCAAATCTCCCTCCTTTGTGGTCCAATATCCCATTTGTTTGCCTCAGTTTGTAGAATGAACTGCACCAAGCTTGGATCTCTTGTAATAATAATCTCAGTGTCCAAAACCATTCCCCTCACCGTCAAAGTATCCGGTGATATCTTATCCATAAGTTCCATGAACCATATCGGGCTTCTTCCTTCGCGATTTGCTCTCGCCGCTGCAAGAACACTCATGATGCCAAAGGGATCAGATCCAGACACTGTTGGAGGGGGCGCGCAGCCATGCCGTTCAGACTCTTGTAGACGTCTTCGCTGGGTGAGGAAGATGGAAATGCATTTCGAAAGAACGGCAAAAATGCCAATGTACAAAGAAAGAGAAAAGATATACATGAATTAATGAATTGATGATATTTTGATGATCTCAGGTGTTCGAGAATCTTATCAATTCAAATGGTACTTGTCAATGGAGCATAATAGAATGGTAAGTAAAATCTTGTTGAGAGGAACTTCGATTGGAACAGGGATCAAAGGAAGAGTGAGGAGCTACATACATCAACTGGACATTGCGAAGATCTTCAAAAAACAAAATAGAGTGGGCTAATTGTGATATACCTTAGACTCTGCATGATACATGAGCGTTGCTATAACGCCTTTCCAGTGCCATTATTGATAAATATAATATTTCGGAACTTGGATAAGCTTCATCGAAATGCCTAGTCAGGGTACCGCTAGTGCGTGTAGATCATATCCTCGGTACAGCGGTCCACAATACTATAACCTGGTTTATTACTAGTACGTCAATTATTGAAAAGAGGGTTGTGCTGAGCTAAGTAGGAACTATCAAGGGATATGGTTATACGTGTTTCTACAAGTGAGATGCCCGATGAAGTGGTGTGCGTTGTCAATATTCGTTGTGCCAGTTCATCGTCGAATGCCCCGGTTGTAAGTCGTAATAAAACCAAGAATCACCCAGAGCATTCTTGTTCTATTGAAATCAATTACATGTCATCTTATTGATCAAAAACTTGCTTCCACAATTTATATCTGTACTCTGCATCGAAATCATGAACAAAGAACCATACCCGCTCTCCCCACTCGACCACCTATCACCCCACGTCCACGTCCCCAAGCTCCTCTATTTCTCCTCCAATTCAAAGTCCCAAGCCATCATTCAAACTCTCAAGGATGGTCTTTCAGAAACTATATCGGCATTCCCTATCCTTGCTGCATCAGTTGGGCCATCCCGAGAACTAAATTGTCAAAAAGGCTCACTTGCCGTGCAAGCTCCTTATTTCAGCGTCAATGAAATTCTTTCGGTAAAGGATCTCAGTTCCAAATATGACTTTCAAAGTATTCAAGCCAACAAATTTCCTACCGATGCAGTTGATGGGGATGTGTTACCAGATTTAGTAAGAAATAACGCTCAAGTTTTTCTTGCACAAGCAAACATCATCCGGGGTGGCATTGTGTTGGTTTGCGCCGTGCATCATTGTGTTATGGATGAAGCGGGAATGTTTAATGTTTTGAAATTGTGGTCTACATTCTGTCATGGGGGAAATGGTCATGAATTGGTGACTGAAGAATGGATTGATAACTCTGCTCTGTTGCAAGGACAGGGAATGGGTAAATTGGAGGATTATCCAGAATATAAACTGTTGCCAGAGGATTTATCTTCCACGCCATACGTTTCGGTTTCTTCAGATGTAGTGGGAACGGGTGTATTTTTCTTCTCAGACGATTCTTTGCGACGTCTGAAAGAGCTGGCTAATGAGGGTTCGAACGATTTATCTTGGGTTTCTACAAACGATGCTTTGGTTGCACTCATTTGGTCTAGGATCACTTCGGCACGTTCAGCTACTTCAAACTCCGTCGAGCCATCTACGCCTTCACTGCTCGTCATGACGGTCAACGGACGCAACCGCATTCAACCTGCTATGTCCCCTACTTTCACAGGAAATGTTGTATTAATTGCCAAATCCAATAGCACATTCTCTGATCTGATATCAATGTCCTCAAATATTACAGATATTGGAGCCATCGCACGCATCGTTCGCCAATCAGTACGTGACGTTGATGAGGCGAGGGTTAAAGACGTAATCAAAGCAATCAAGAAAGTGTCGGATCTTAACCGACTAGAGCCAAGCGGCTTTGAATCTTACCAATGTAATGCTGGGTGCTCATCGTGGTCGGGACAACCATATTACGGCCTGGATTGGGGGGACAACCTTGGTGGTAAATGCAAAAGGTTTAGGTGGAGAAGTTTGAAGACTGATGGAGTCTTTGTCATTTTCCCGAGAATTCCCGGAGGCGAGAGAGAGAGCGCTGGAGAGGGGGGCTTAGAGATTTGCATGGGCTTGCGTAGAGAATGTTTGCTGGCATTGAAAGAAGACAAGGTTTTTGGTCAATTCGCAGAGTGGAGGTGCTCTTGAGGATCAGGCTTTGGGCATGTCATCATTAGCCTTTTTTTAATCAGGTTGTGGTGTTAAGTAATCTTATTTGAAACGATGTACATCTTGAACTTATTGATTATAGAGTTGATGCTGGCGACTTCTAAAAAAACACAGAATCCACCAATACAATAACCCATCCCGCTGAAATGCACGTTCATATCTTGTTGAAGTGGATATAAAATTATTCCCTCAACACGATAAAACTTTTTACAATCTTGTTCCTAGACTTAGACGAGCTATAGGTAGCCTGTCGCCTAATTGCGTTTATGATGTGCTACGAGGGTAATTCAGATGCCGATTAAGAATCGTCAGCAAGGATCCTTCAATAAGTTAGCCGACGATCTCTTAGATCCACTCAACTATCCATAAAAATGATAAAAACTTTTCTAGCGTGGAAAAGGATCGAGAGAGCCTCGATATCAGCCATTGTATCGTTGTCGTCCGAGAACGTAAATCTAACGTTTGGACGAGATAGTAGTGTTTAAAGTTCATCGACACCTCGGATTCTGACTCTCCGCAAGATAGTTCAGACAGAACAATTCGATCTAGACAACAGTTGTTCTATATTGTGAACTATGGAGTATAGTAATCAAATTTGACTCAAGCAGAATCACCAAAATTGCGATTTGCAGAGTCTCTCTCGTTCTGGTACAGTATGTCTTATGTGTGGTCCATTGTTATTGCATAGAACATTCCGAATTAGTGGGTCTTTAGCCGTGACGACGAATCTCTGTCTGTGCTTTGGTGAGGCAGCTGAGGGAGCGCTAGCTTCGCTGTCCCTGACTTGACCAGATTTCGCTTAGCCTTACATCGCCAAGCTTAAAATGTCCGAATGCGATTGTCTCACGTGACAGTATTAAGTATCGTTGTGAATTACACTAAAGTAACTTTTGTGGCGTTTCAAGCGGTCGACAAGGAGTTCATTGATGTTAGTTTCGAAAGATTATTAAATGAAGGTGAGCTTAATGTTTGCTCCATTGTATCCACAATTTCTTGATCCTGGACTGCCGATCTCCCTTTTGCATCTAAGATCCGGCGGTAGGGAAAACTTTACTCGCTCAGCGGCCTTCTTAGGAACACCAGATTCCCTTTCGGGGTCTCTTGCCGTCTCAGAAATGGTAGATCAATATGATCAGCAGATTCCGGGAAGCCTGGTCGAATAACCGGTCAGTCGCCAGGATTGCGGTATATATCTTCATTCTCATTGCATTGGAAATCGAATAATTCATCAAACACTTCACATTCATTCATCAACAATCACACTCATTTAGCAAACTACCCACTCATTGATTCACCTCACCACACTCAATCGTCACACCAACTTGTTCATTTAAACCCCCAAACCGAAAACATGCAATTCTCACGTATCTCTGCCCTCGCTCTCGTCGTTGTCCTTGCGGACTTCAGCATTGCTCTTCCCGTCAACAAGGACTCATCGATTGCCGCTTTAGGCCAACTAGTTCCATCCGGTGATGTGAGTAAATTTTCAAATAGAACTATTGAGAAGTTGTTTTTAACAAATTGATCGACAGGTGCTCCGTCGCCATGCAGGAAACCCAGGATACGAGGCTGCTCAAGCAGGAGAGGGTCCATTGGCCCCAGCCCACCCAACTGAAGTCCACCCAGCTCCAGTCCAACCAGTTGTGATTCACCCAACTCCAGTTCACCCAGCTGCAGTCCACCCAACTCCAGTCCACCCAACTCCAGTTCACCCAGGTACTGTTCAACCAGCCGATGTCCAACCCGCCGATGTCCAACCTGCCGATGTCCAGCCCGCCAACATTCAGCAAAATGGATTTCACCCAGTTATTAACAACCCAGAGCAAGTACAAGGCGATCGAACTGGAAATTCTTTGATCGATGTGAACAACCAGCTCCTTCTTCCCATTGATATCGACTGCGTAGGAATTGCTGTTTGCAACCCAGTTACAGTTAACAGAGAGGGAAGCACCAGTGCATAAGCTAGCACGGCGGCCATGCATTGATCGTGCTTCATTGGGGCGGGGGAGGATGATGTTGAGGTCCTTGGGAACATGTAGTAGGGAACGGAGCCTGTATGTCTGTTGAGATGATAGTTGAAATTTGAGGAGAAAACCTTTTGGCGCGATGATTTTTGTGGAGATTTTTAATTCTAATATATATACTTTTTACCTTTCTGAAATTGCTTCTATCAATTGCCCTGAATTTTTGATTTCATGAACCTCCAATGAATTTAAGCATGTGAATTACTTGTCTGCAAAGTGAGAATTACGAATTCTTCGAATTTGCAGACATTGGAATATTTGACAAGGTCGAGTGCCTAGCACATTCTGCCTATTTTTGACTTCTATTATTGAAGATAGGAAGAACCATGCTCTGAATCCTTCAACAAAGCGCATCTGTAGGACTAATGGCTATATAGACCGCTTTATTTCCACTCTCGTACGCAGATGACGTGTGTGATGGTGTCCTACGTAGGATGGAATGCGGGTACCATATCTTAATATTCCCTGTTCATATGAAGAGCGCGGGCAGAGTGGATACAGCCCCTCTTTGACTCCTGCCCCTCTATAGCTTCTGCCCGTCTTTGACTCCTACGTATGATTCATGTGTGTACACCCTTCGAAGTCTGTTCCACAGTATCGAGACTGCTGTAAAATTTGTACTCATAGCTCATCACACCCTTAGTGAAGACATGACACGACCCTTCATCTCTCTAATCTTTAATCTACCCAATATATCAATATTAGATTGTCGACCGATGATATGCAGAATCGTAATTGATCAACAGATTTAGTACAATCAATCCGAAGTCAAGACAAGATATTTCCGCTGTTTTTATGAAGGAATCGTAGCTTTCTAAAATTGAGGTCAGAGACACTTCTGCATATCTAAATTTCAGTTGAATCAATTTGCTTTTTGAGCGGGCATTCAGTACTTCAATTCATATAAGAAAACAATTATTTTGTACGAATTATACTACAGAAAGGATAGGGTACGTAAACTATGACCAAAACTCTTACAAGCAAGAGTCTTTGTGAAAAAATCTATATAAAAATTAAAACGATTCTGTACCATCTCCCAATTTTCCTTCATGCCGACTGATATTGACATCGCATCAATTATAAAACAACTTTAGATGGCAGTAACCTTAACTTGAAGACCATCTCTTGGTCTCAAGACCAATCTCCACATCTTCAAGTCTTCGGGGTTTTCTACGCTCTCATCACGCTCAAACTTGTACATGCTCAATAAACAACAGATCAAAACTTTCATTTCGGTCTCTGCAAATTTGCGTCCAATACAGCCTCTGGGGCCTTGCAAGAAAGTCATGAAAGCATTGGCCGTGAAAGTAGAAGGCAATTTGTCCCAGCGATCAGGGTCAAAAACATTGGCTGTGGGACCCCAGTACATAGGAAGATGGTTAACAGTATTTGCGAGAACATAGATGACCGTGCCGCCGGGAACCGTGTATGGGCCCAATTTATCGTCCTTGAGAGATTGTCGGACTGTCATTGGGATAGGTGGAATGAAGCGGAGAGATTCACGGCAGACATTATCGAGGTATGGTAGAAGATCCGCATCAGTCTTTTCAACACTTCCTTCATAACGGGCTTTTTGATCAAATAGGAAAGGCATGTGCTCGCGAATCTCGGCTCTGAGTTTATCTTGAATTTCCGGATGAGTTGAGAGAAGATGAATTGTCCATGCTAAACCTGTTGCTGTTGTGTCGTGGCCTGCTCCAAGGAAAGTCTGTGGGCAATGTATATTAGTCTTCCGCAAGATTTCAAGGAGCTATTTACGAATTTTGCTTACCATGATTTGATCACGCATAGTCTCGAAAGATAAACCTTCTTCACCAGCTTCCTTCATCTTCAAGTTGTCCTTGGCAATCAATGCGATGATGTCCTTATGGTTAGTTCTCTGAGCAGCTTGTTCTTGCTTCTCGTCAATGATATCTGTTGCAGTCTTGAGAATTATTTTTCGCGAACTCTCCATATCACGGTTCATCTTGGCGGGAATGTACTTGGTGGATGGAATAAAAGCTTGAAGACCGTGCAAAATACGGGATCCAATGTCGAAAGCAAAGACAAGTCGGTAGGCCTCACGAATTGGAGCTTCGGGATTTTCGAGAGAGTTGATATCAACACCAAAGCCGGCGGCACCAATGATGTCAAGAGTAGTGCGGTTTAACCATTCCAAAACCTCAAAAGGCTTACTCTTTACCGAGTCAGCGTCCATTTCTTCCTTCCACAGCTTGGTGAGAAGCAATGACTTCTGCCAGAATACTGGGTAGAGCGCTCGAATTGACTGAATAGAGAAACCTGGTGCTAAGGACTTTCGTTGATGGATGTGCTCATCTCCCTCAGCAAGAAGTACACCTTCTCCAAGAATTCTGACCATCCACAACTTCGCGCGCACTGGCTTTGGATAATTGTATGGATTTCTGGTTGTCATCTACGATTTCATGTTAAAGATTGTACAAAGTGAGTGGTTATACTGATCTATCATACCTGCTTGATTGCATCGTCATCTACGACTGATAGACGTTCAGCTCCAAAGGGAAAGAAGTATCTGATGATTGGGCCGTGGGTTTGATGCCATTCACGCTGTCGTACACCAATCTCAGTGCTGATGATTTCAAAGAATTGACCCCAGAGAGGGAAGCCAGGGACGGTAGGAACATGTCGCAGCTCGGAAATATAGAATGGAAAGATGTAACTGAGGTAAAAGACATATGATGGTATGAAGACTCCAAAGACAATTTGAAGTGAGTATAGAGTACCCCACGAGGAGTTCTTTGATATTAGGAGTGCAATCAATGTCGCTGCCCCAGAAAGGGAGGCGAAAGATACTTCGATAGCCATATCGTTGCTCAAAGCAAAGTGTTATTGAGTTGAGAAGGAAACGACAAGACAAAGACCGGAATTATGTCACTGATGAATGAATTCGAAATGCCAATAAAATTATTCACCGTCTATACTTGTGGATCGTAATTTTAACAACAATTGGTGTATCTTAGCCAGAATGCTCGAAAATGTTGATCTCATTGATCGTCATCACACATTTACGATCGAATCTATCTAAAATTCTCCACAAATATTGCAGAAGTGCATTCCCAAGAATGTATCAACTACTAATAACTTTCAATAGACGGTAAACAATATATCCGGCTAACATGTCGAACAATTCCAGCACACTATGTACACATCCTTGCTTGACACGCCAAAATTGCTGTCTTAACTAATTACTCGGCGTGATCGAATCTCGCAGGGTGTGGGTCAGAGACTTCTTTGTGGAGATGTGCAAGAAGTATCTATCAATATGAGTTTATCGAAATGTTTTTATTTGACTCAAAAAGAAAACTTTAAATTTTCGAGTAAAGAATAACGTGAAACAGCCGTCCCGCTTGTGAGAATTGGATTAGTATCACCCCCACTGTTGTTGCCGATCTACAAGCACTAGTAGGCATTTCAACGTGAGCGGGAAGCAGACAACCGGAACGAGTAATTGCGCGATCATCAAAATTCAAGATAGGCGAAAGGTACCCGCAAAAAGCTTATCTTCACTTAGACGTCCCCAACAAAGCCCCCTACGACACATCATTTATGGATCCTTACTAATAACCAATGCGGAGCTAGTCCGTGTACTTCGGAGAAATTCATCCATTCGATCATTTCTATGCACGCCAAGTGGTAGCAATAATTCGATGCTTGAAACGTCCGGAAGCTCAATCTGTTTCCTCGAATCTGTCGTTACGCTTGCCGTCGCCCCTGATAGCGGTCATTTATCATAGTGACAAAGCTCCACTTCATGGCGAAAGTTAGCCAGGAAGTAGAGTTTGCAGACCCATGGAACTGAAAGTAGTTTTCAAACTCTCAATCACTCAGCTCGAGATTTTGGCTCAGATCATCGGTACTACAAATTCTAGCCTTGATTGTGATCGTCGTCACTAGTCCATAGAAGTTTTCAAAGTTTTCAATGTATGAGAAACGGCATTTCAACTAGGATTAGCACCGTCTCCCTATCTTTTGAAAGAAGCAAAATTCTTTAAGATATAATCGTCAACCCCTAAAATAACAAAATTCTCTTTGACATCAGAATCCCATCTTGAATCTCATTCTTATCTCACACATTCTTTTCCCACGAGTTGCGACAGCATCAGCCAATATGTCAAGCAGTACACTTCTTTTGCCGCTGGATGGGGCCATCAAGTTCTCCCCATGGGAAGCCTTCGATAAACTCTGGACGTCGATCGCAGGATATCCTGCTGAAAGCTTTGAATTCATTCCAGGAAAGACGCCAATGGCTACGTTGAAATCAACTCTTGTTACAATAGTTCTTTACTACGTAATCATCTTCGGTGGTCAAGCATGGATGAAAAACCGCCCAGCATATAAACTGAATGGTTTGTTCATGGCACACAACTTCATGTTGACTGTCGTAAGCGGTTCGTTGCTTGTTCTGTTTGCCCAGCAGCTCATTCCAAGTCTGTGGAAAAATGGCTTGTATGATGGTGTTTGCGGTGGAACTGGATGGACCAAGCCATTGGTTACTCTTTACTACGTATGTTTATATTCCCAAGACTTGAAAAAAGATCACACTAACGAAGAAATACAGTTGAACTACATCACCAAATATGTGGAGTTGCTTGATACTGTTTTCTTGTTCCTCAAGAAGAAGCCTTTGAGTAAGTCATAACCTAACCTGAACTTATGCAATACTTATTGTTATAATAGCTTTCCTTCACTGCTATCATCACCCAGCAACAGCTCTCTTGTGCTATACTCAACTTGTTGGACACACTCCAGTATCCTGGGTCCCAATTACTTTGAATCTTACCGTTCACGTTGTGATGTATTGGTACTACTTCCAGAGTGCACGTGGAATCCGCATCACCTGGAAAGAATGGATTACTCGCATGCAAATTACCCAATTTGTCATTGATCTTTTCGCAGTTTATGTAAGTCTCAAAATCAGGAAACATAACTCTTACTAACTTTTCTCCAGTTCGCTACATATAACTACTATGCTAGCACCTATTACAAGAATCTCCCCCACTTCGGAACATGTGCTGGTGAGCCATTTGCTGCCTTTGCTGGCTGTACCATTTTGAGCTCCTACCTCTTTCTTTTCATCTCTTTCTATCTTGCTACATACAAGAAGACTACAGTGAAGAGAACCACAATCAAGTCCCAGGATGTTAAAACTGCAGTAAAGTCATAAATACTGAAGTTTCAAACCACAAAGCCATCGGCTGAGGAGCTTTCTCCCTTCGGCTTTGGGGGATATACGTAGAAGGCACATACTAGGAGGGCTTTAGGAGAATAAATTCGAGAAGTAGTTCTAATGGAGATTGGATGGTGAAGTTTGTATTTGATAAGTTTTATTTTGTAGCATAATGTATATTCTCCCTGCGAGAGCTTCGAATGTAAGAATAGAAAACGATTGTAATCTCTGGAATTTTGCACCATATCCACATGTGAAATACAATCTTTTGTGTAATTCGATTAGATAATACGGTAGTATCATTATCCAGGTTGACAATAACTACTTCCTGGGCTAGGTCTAACACCCTTTACCTGGTTCCGGGAATATATCCACATGCTCGAGCGGTTCATACAGGTTTTGGCAACAATCATTTGCACTGACTCTAAAGAACTGCCAGCTTTCGCAATCTTGTCAGCCCTAAATCAAAGCAACCATGCTCGTAGATCTCAGAGGAAGACCCTAACCCGGAAAGGGTATATGAATCAAATAAAATGTCTTTTGACTCCCATAGAGGTATGGTCGGCCCAAGGTCGGTTAGACCATAGTCAGTTTAGTCTTTTTTATACCCGCTATCGAGCCAGTAATCAATTCGGACCTTTGATAGATTAACTTTCTCGGCCACGTCCAGATTTTATGTGTAGATCTTTATACTATTAACACATAGTGGTCCACGCGGGATCCCAACTGGGAAACAAAAGAGATCAGCACTAGTCCATTGGAGTTTAAACTAATGTAAGAGCCGCATGAAACTAGGATGATGTATCCTCGCCCAGCCGTCTTCATTTAACTAGCGTGTATGGTGATCAACCTGGCAAGGTGGATCTTTGATTTCGGTAATAAACATTGCGAACGAAGATCTTTGCATGGAAGGCTATCGTGCTCAATTTTCACGAAATCTTAGTGAACTCAAAAGACCGTAAATCTCACACGAATATTGGGTCTATCTGAGCGCCATCTACGACATGTATTAATAGAAGTTCAGGCTAGCTCTTGCCATTTGCAGTGTTGGCGGTGAATTCAAGCATCTTAGTAACAGAAAACCGAAATGATTTCTTCTTTCTCTTTTCTATGATCTCATATTGTTTACACATGTCAAATATTCTAGGATAATATTCTGCACCGCAGAAATCTTCATTTTCAGCACCTTTTTAACCATCAGACTTCAAAATGAGCAATTTTACAGTCAGTGGTACGGAAACCACGCACCTATACACCGGGTTTACCATTCAACCTTTCTTCCAAAGCAAAACTCTTCTCTGGGCCATCATTACGTACTCTTTACACATTCTTCTGAGATGTTTAGATTATCTTTATACATCGTTGACAGTGTGGAAGCTCGCTGTCATTTTGCTAGCCATTGGAAATTTCAAGACTCTGCCATTAATTTGGCATTTACGTATCGTCAACGCCTTTCGATTCTGTCTTCGCTCACAGCGGCCAAAAGTTAAATGTGGACCACATCAAATTTTCCAGCCCTTGATCACTGAGTCACATGCCCCGTTGATGGAGATTGACTTGAACCTCCACAGTAAGTTGTGAATGCTATCATTTTTCCAGGTGTGTGGTTACTGACTCCCCTTAGAAAGTAACAGTTCCTACTTTTCAGATGCTGATGTAGCTCGAACACACTTGTTTTGTACGCTATTCTCCGAGGCCATTGAACAGATGAGAGGTGGAACAGAAGCAGTTACAGGATCGAAGGGACCTGTTTTCGGCATTGCTTTGGGAGCAGTAAATTGCAATTTTAAGAAGGAACTCAAGCCTTATGAATCATATGAGATGTGGACAAGAATTCTATCGTGGGACGAAAAATGGATATGGACTGTCACACATTTTGTTCGAAAGGATGCTTCAAAACCAAAGTCATACACCCTTTATCCACAGCAGAAATCAGACGAAGAAGATGAAAAACGCAAGGAATTGGATCCAAGAGCTGGCGTCGTAGCATCCTCGCTTGGCAAATGTGTTTTCAAGCAAGGTCGCAAAACAATCAGTCCTGAATTCATGATGAAGGCTTCTGGACTGCTTCCGGATGATCTTCAGAAAAGTGAAATGGATGCGCAATTGAATGAGCAATTGAATGAAGAAATCAAATCAGGCAACTTTGAGAAATGGACACATGCAAAGATCGAGGAAGAGAGGCTGAGGGGAAAGAAAATTGCGGACACTTTGTCTGTGGAGAGCCAGCAGGAGTTGGAGGCATCATTCACTGGTGAATCTGAGGCATTAGGAAGACATACTGATGGTACTGGCTTAGTTGGTGTTTTCTCTACTCTTGCTCAATTGGCGGGGCTGAAGAAGAACCAAATCTTATGAGCTACCAGCTCTCATGTGTTCTGGATATAAGGTTTTCATTGCTGTCTGTATATATTATAATTTTTAATCTGCCGCGTACATAGATAACAATTGCAGCAAATTTGTCACATGGTGTTGAAATGACTTCATCTTCACACGTTGAATGAATCTTTGTCTGTTGGAGATCAGTCCATACGTACAAAAGAAGCTTTTGTCACAGCGTCGGCCCACCGAAAATTCGGGTCGTGATCCAAATAACCTAAAATGTTTAGCTGGATGAGATGTCACAGACCAATTTCTCCGGTAAAGATCTACATCGAAAAACCCAGTTCTCATCCCGAATGGTGCCGGATATCTGTACTAGTTCGTAGCCCGCATATCTACAATAGTATATATTGTTGATCGGCAATCCCGTATCTGCAACTAATGGTTCATCTACGTAATCAACTATACCCAATATCTCACATCGTAATTTGGATTGTAGTGAACAAAGGAGTTGAAACAACTTTACATCGACATTAATATCAAAAAACACCACGAAGGTATCCCCTGGAGATGCAAATATGGGTTCAGACGGTGAAGCGAGCTCTCCAATTGAAAATGCAGCACCAAATACAGATTTAGTGGAAGAACTTGACTTTTCGCGTCAAATTTCCCATGTACAACCGTCATCTGAAACTACACTGGATGACAGAGGAGACCAAACGGTTTTATATGAGGCCAATGGACGCTCTCATCATTCAGATACTGATTATAATCAACAAGCAGTAAATAAAGGATCTGGTAAACAAGAAGGTTCTAGAGACAATGTGGAAGCGATCAAAGATGGAACTAAACCTCAGCTCGCAGAAAGTACATTTGGAGAATCAGAATCACAGTTGGTTCGCAACAAGGAATTATCGACAGAGAGACTGAATTCTCAGGGAAGTCCTCAACAGCCAGAAGAACATAAGCCAAATGTCTCCCACGATTATTCAAACAACCTCAAAGGAAAGTCGCGCATGAGCTCAAGCTCGCGTCCCACTACCATGGAGAGTACAAAAGCTGGCTCCGATTGTGTAGGATTTGAATCTACCATGGAGTTGGAAAATTCATCACTCGAGGATGAAAGCACTCGAATATTACAACCCACCACATCTCGTGGGACACGAAAATCTTCGGACATTGATCCAAACAAAACACCCCGAAATAATGCTGCCCTCAATGAACTGTTCACAGATATCATAGCATCTGCAGCTCCATCACTTCGACATCTAGCATCTCAAAGCACGCTTGGTGAATCCGTGTCTAGCGCCAAGCGAAGCAGGACCTATGAGCGACCACATCGATTATCAACTCCAGTGGAAGAGCAAAGACATCCTGGGAAACCGGGATTATGGAGTGATCAATTCATGAAGAATATAGATGAGATGGTGGATTGGGAAACCAAAGAGGTAAATGCAATATCGTTGGCCTCCACCAGTAATCTGGATGCGTTCGGGGCTCGCGCCAAAACCGAAAAAAATGAGGAGGTTGTTGCGCCACCAGGGCCACAGGAATTGGATGCGGAAATTGAGTATCCTGGAACACTTGGTCTAACGATTCTCACAATCGGGCTTTGCTTGTCCGTGCTTTTGATTTCTTTGGATAGAACAATTATTACAACTGTATGCCTGTCATTCCCATTTCCTCCGTTGTACGCATTACTAACATTACTTATAGGCTATTCCCTATATTAGTGGAGAATTTCATTCATACGCAGACGTTGGGTGGTATGGAAGTGCGTACCTACTCACGGCATGCGCGTTCCAACCGATGTATGGAAAAATCTTTACTATTTTCAGTATCAAATGGTCATATCTAGGCGCAAATGCGCTATTTGAGATAGGATCATTGATTTGTGGTGTAGCTCCGAATTCTCTCACATTGATTATAGGGCGTGCAATCGCTGGAGTTGGGAGTGCGGGTATTTTGACCGGGTCTTTTGTTGTGGTCGCTCATAGTGTTCCGATACAAAGACGTCCCGTCTTCACCGCGGCTGTGGGTTTGATGTGAGTATTCCAACTTGGCTACCCATCCCTAGACTAATTCAATTATAGGTTCGGATTAGGAGCTACAGTGGGACCATTAATGGGAGGAGTTTTCACAGACAAAGTATCATGGAGATGGTGTTTCTATTTCAATCTTCCGGTCGGTGGTGTAACCATCTTGGCCATGATCTTATTCTTCAACCCGAAGAGTAACACGGACACAAAACGATCGTTCGGCTCACGAGTCCTGGATCTCGATATCCTTGGAAATATTCTTTTGCTCGGTGCATGCGTTATGCTTTTCATAGCTTTCCAACATACTGAAGAGGTAAGTTCTATTCTTGTGGTTTGGCGGTCTACAACTACTAGGTATTAACTATTCATTAGGGCAATTCTTGGTCCAACGCAATGGTCATTGGCCTTCTCGTCGGCTTCGGAGTAACCATGGTTTTGTTAGGCCTGTGGTTCTGGTACAGAGGCGACAAAGCTTTGGTTCCACTTGAAATCCTCCAGCAACGAACCGTATTAGCAAGCTGCCTTTTCTCATTCTTCCTCTATTCAGCCTTGATTATTCACGGCTATTATCTCCCTCAGTGGTTTCAAGCGATCAAGAATACATCTGCCATTACATCTGGTGTCGACATGATTCCATACGTCCTCTGCAATGCTTTCTTCTCACTCGTGGCCGGTGTTCTCGTCTCCAAATCCGGATACTTTACACCACCCGCTATCATCGGTACAGCAATCGCTACGATAGGCTGTGGATTTATCAGCACATTCAGAACTGATACCACTTCGGCTGAGTGGATCGGCTACGAAATTCTCAGTGCGACGGGTTTCGGAATTGCAATCCAACAAGGATTTACCGCTGTCCAAACCGTCTTACCATTGGAGAAAATCCCTATCGGCACCGCTGCGGTGGTTGCATCGCAGTCTTTTGGTGGCGCAGTTTTTGTTTCTGTTGGAAATACAATTCTTCAGAACCAATTGAAAGCTTCATATGACAGTGGACAACTACCAGGAATCAATATCCAGGCAGTTTTGGATGCTGGTGCCACGGGCTTCAGATCTGTAGTTGATGCGGATCAATTGCCTGCACTATTGGAAGTATACAATGGTGCTTTGCAGAAAGTGTTTATCGCAGCGATTCCTGTTACTGGATTGGCGTTTATTTCTTCTCTATTTCTGGAATGGAAGAGTGTTAAAACTCAGGAGTCCACTGAACAGGTTTGAATCTTTTGACTTTGCGATCGTGCGTTTGTTTGAGGTCAATGCGGTAATAAGAACATTATCTATGTACATAAACTTCCAGTCTAAATTGAATTATAATATCTTGGAGGGTACGATTAGATCATAGCAAATAATATAATTTATTATAAGTAAGAGTGGAAGACTTAGTTGTTCCGGTGAGAAATAAATGGAGTTTATGATTGTTAAAGTAGGTATTGAAGTCAGAATAGTATGTGCTAACCGAATTGAACTGATCCGCTTCATATTTTTTTTTCGTCTTTGAAGGAAGATCCATATCTAGGTACCCCGGGCCTAGGTAGGTATATTTGTATCGAGTTCTAGAAGTCTCATACTTATGAATAAGACTATTTTGGATCATTACTTGTAAAATCATTCGTAGAACAAGAGGAAACAACATCAATCAGACTGAGTGAATATAAATGTAACGTATTATATACTTCCATTCCATTCCACTTAATTATAGATCACTTCAATAAGGTAAATCATTTAACTTCTGTACAATAACATAGTTTCATCTTATAAAATCATGTTTCAAACATATTTTACAGTTGTGATATCACTTCTTCACTTGAATTTAGTAAGTGATTTAGTATATTATACTTATAATAGAATGTAAGACTAAAGTTAGACTGAAATATGCTTGAAATTAGTCCAGATGCATCTGAGAAGACCAAGCATTTATGGCCAAATTGTGAAGATGCTGTTTTTGCTATTATACTAAGATACTTCATAAGTTATAAGCTAATCATAAAGGCTCTTCGTCATACCCAAATCTCTCATAGTCCGGTTTTCAGCACTTGAAAACCGCACCTATCAGTCTTTCCCATTTATTCCATACATCTCGTCCGCCTCCAAAGACATCATTCAACTCTCTATCCATCATATAGTCTTCCGTGTTCATCTCCATAGCCAATTCCATCCATTTAGTTCCTGCATGTCCACTTGCGGAGTTCTCACTGGAGACAATGTTGCTCTTCGCGTCTCGCGAGACCAAGCCTTCAAGTTGTGGTAATACCCCGATATTGGGAGAAGCAGAGCGAGACATGGCTGTGAATTTTGGTGTGTTCCAGCCTAGTTTGGCTTGGACTTTTCTATAGAGTAGGATGAGGATATCTTGACGAGGGTAACCATATGACTTGCGCGAGATCCGAGAAGTAGGGCTAGAGTGAGTGAATTCGGGCGATCTGGAAGCGGCACGACTGGCACCAAGTCCGGGGCTAGATAGTTCGGTATCAAAGACTTTGTCCACGAGAATTTTCAGCGATTGGGCATTGGAATCCAAGGAAGTGCACAGACTAAGGTGCATGAGGAGGATAAAGACAGCGTGGTGAGGCTGTATGAGACAAGGAAGAATAAACTTCAATGGTGTTATGGAGGTTGTGTCGGATAGAAAAAGGTAGTTTTGCAGGAACAAACTTGCAGCCCTGGATTGAATATGTTAGTGATAAAGAGTAAGAATGACATTCTTGGTGATAACAAACCGGACAATATCATTTCGCCACCCAATATCTTGCAATTGTTTTGCTTGACAGAAGTTCAAGCCGAGAAGGCAATATACACTGTCAATCAATAACTTCAGGTACGCCCGCGGTCCCAAGTTCTCTGCCTTCACTCCCGGCAATAAATTTAGAAGATTTTCGATGCTTTCAACGAGACAAACTGCATCTCCCTGCGTTGGCATCTTCATGACCCAGTCGCGCATACAACGCACCCACTGGCACTGGCCGTAGAAGGCGATCATCATCGGTGAAGCTGAATCCTGGCTAGAGGCATGATTTAACACCATGGGTAACGAAACATCGTTTTTATATCCGTTTCTAGTTATCAGCGAAGGTGCACCGGTCGTGATAGTCGATTGGAGATCCAAAAACAGCAAATGCCACCAGATTCTCTTTTCAACCTCAGCTTGGACACCATTAGTTTGATATGGTTTGTCGAAATGGAGTTGTAATGATTGAGCAAGTCTAATTGCGTGGGGTAAAAATCCATACCGGAACTGTGATGATAATGTGCCAGCTTGAAATGTGTTTACAAGAAGGTAAGCCTGCAGAAGCTGGATCGCAGATAATCCTTGGGGTGTGCTATTATATGTTGGAAGATTGACTATATTTAATAGCTGTTCGTATAGATCGTGTAATGTTGTTGATTGTGAAATGTTTATGGTAGAATTGGCAGCCCCACAATATAGAACAGCTAAGATGAGTAGGGTAGATTCAACCGAGGTCTCAGGAGACAGATTGGCCCAGAAGCTGGTGTACTCATCTGTAAGAGTATCAATATGGCATATGGGCACTGCAGATTGTAGTCCTATGAAGTTGTTCAAGAAATGATCACAAACTTCTGGCGCTGGAACTTTCGTCCGAAAATAGGAGATGAAATCTTCGCCGAGTGCACAAAGGGTAATCGCTGAATTTTTGATGGGCTGACGGAATTGGGTATCTATATCATTTGCCAGGGTCTTTGGGGGGAAACGAGGCGATGGTATTTGAGACGCTTTAACCACCGACTGACTACTTGCTTTTGACTTGATACCGGATTTCCTTTCGGTGATTGGATTTGACATAACTGGCGATGGCGACTTCCTAGCCGGACTCCTTGAAACATTCACCTCAATGAACTCAAATTCGGGTATTTCGCTGTTCAAGTATTTACAAAGTCGTCCCCCCTTCTTACATTGGGTGCAGGATGGCCTGTCGCGACTACATTTTACCTAGAGTTATCGAATCAGTACATTGTATAAGTATGGACCGAGAAGTAAAAACCAACTCTTCTATTGCGGCATGTTGTACAGGCCGTAGTCCTACGATATCGTCTAATACCACTAGACTCCACACTACTTGGACTTCCAGGAGGGCTTGACGACATCTTTGGTGTATATGATCTTGGTTGAAAGTGGACAATAGAACTTAATGATTGAGGCCAGTAGGAAGTTCGAGGCAGTTGCATTTCAAGTAGTGTCGTTCCGAAGTCTATCATGTTTGAAGAAGTGTGGTTGGAATAGTCACAAACTTTAAATCGAGCAAGGCAATTAAGAAAGGCCAGAACTATAGAGAAGTAAAAAAGCAATCTCCACTAAAGGCGAGTTGGTTAATAAACGTTTTGAATGTGGTTGTCTCCCCTCAAAAAGATTCAACCTGATCGACAGTACAAGACCAGGTAGACCCGTATCAAAATCCTGCCGATGCCCATCTTTGCTTGAGCCTCCATAATTAATCTTGGATAATAAAACTCCTAGAACATGGTAGTCAACGCGGAAGAACCCCAGAAATTATATAGCCCCACTTAAGTCATAGTAGTGGGAATATATTTACAATGATTGTATGAGACGGGCTCCAAATGAGTTTGAGGTAAGCTTACCAGCACCAATTTTAAGCTTAAGCTCAAGCTCAAACTCAAAAGCATAATAATATCTTGGTATCTTGGGCCTCTGCCCTTGTGTATGAAGTAGGAATGGATCCTATGCTTTTCACAAGCCTGAACAGATCGTGCCTCATAACTTCTCACACCTTCTGATCATCATATTGAGAATTAACCCCCACCTATTCAACATACAGAAATGTTCCAGGCATGTTCCAGACAACACATGGCAGCATGGTAATGTGGCTATTGCGGAACAAGATTAGCAGGGGACTCAGGGAGCACCTGATGGTCTGTGTTGGAACTTTCCGTTCTTCTCTTAAAAGGATCCGAACATGATTTCGCATATTGCTGGCGCTTAAGACGACGGATACAAATGGCTGCGAACAAGGCAGATTGTATCTTGCGTTTATTTTGTGTTGATCCAACTACCCAGTGGGAAACTTGCACACTCAAAGATGTTACTTCGACCCTTTGAACACATGCAAAAGGTCTATCTGGAAGGGGGATCGCGCGTTATGTTGGAATTAGGACGCCGAAGCGCTTCGATTTTGTAGAATATTTGCGGGTGGTGATTTCTACAGCCACGTCATTGCTTATACAAAGTCGACAGTACTCAAATACCGCGACTACATTACGAAAGTGGTCTTATAGGATCTATGGAGTCATGCGTGCGCGATATGGTGATGTTAGAGAATATTTCGTGTGTTCAGGTTCCCTCTGGATTAGGTACTTAAATGTTTGAAATTATGATATTCGGTAGAACTTCGGTTGGTAGGAACAGTCTTTCAGCTCCAAGGTATGGCGCGTCGTACCAAGGTAATGAAAGACACGTCGATTGTACCTTGCAAAAATGGTCAATATCATCACCTTAGGAATTTACGTGAAGTTGTCATTCCTCACAGCCTTGTAAAAGGGAAATGAGCCTTTTGTTCTTTGGATGTCCGACTAATCTCTGAATATATATTGTTTTAGTGCAGCTACTGTCACATGATTAGGCACTTTGGCGGAGTGGTTAACGCGATGCCCTGCTATTGAATGATTCAGAGTCAGGCATTTCCTTCGGGAGCGAGTGTTCGAATCACTCAGGTGTCGTTTTGAAGATGTAGTCAGTCCACTGTATCATTTTTTTAGTTTTTTTATTTAACATTTCTCTCCTACACTCTTTCCTCTCTTAACAGAATCTAGAATCTCGAATGTTACTATATTTTTAGGTAATACTCCTTTTATCTGAGGCATCAAATCATGATAAGTGGGATATCCGAATAAAGTGCTTCCGATCTGCACATGGATCAAAACAAAAGGACCTGAGTATGTGAATTGGAAATGAATAGTAGGATGGCATGTCAGCACTAGACACTTTTGCTACGGGTAACTTCCCCGGTGAAATAGTCCATATGCGGAATTCTATTTTCACTTCCATTCCACATGGCCTTACAAGATGTTTTTTAATACCATCATCTCTAGAAGAGTGGGATATGTACCCAAAGATCTCAAGCAATTCTCAACGAATAGAAGCTCATAGATAAAGACAAGTCATACGCTACGTCCGTATAATTGCTCAGCATGTATGTCATAGACGGTGTGGCCATGGCATTCTACAAACGGTTCTCAACTCATCCTCTTTCAGGCGGGCCTTGCGAAATGATGAGATACACGCGTCGACATCTTTCATGAAGATCAGACGCGTGGTCTATCTTTTCTCTTATCATTGTTCCGCGGATTAAATCCAACATGTTTTCAACACATCCACTTCGCAAATGCTACGCGAGTTCCTTTGGGACTGCTCGTGCGAGATCTTGTGCATTGGCGCATGGGGCTTTGAGAGTATGATCATCACCTTCTCAAGCCTGGCGCCTATTTTCCACTATTCATATTAATTTATGCAGCTCCTTCGGGCTCCGTGCAAGGCAGACAGCATTTCTTTCTTTTCTTTCAATGCTTTCTACATACTAGGAATTCAAGATCGAGGCTATCTAGCGACGTAAGATATTTGATTCCCGACTAAGTTTGTAACATTGCATTCATGTGGTAAGATTACATTCAAACCCAGTTTACGACGAAGTTTACTTAATACTTCTAATCTCATCTAAAGCATGTGGATCTACTAAATAACATAGATCTAAATTTTCGTCTAGAAACTGCAGTCTGTACTGCAGGAAATCCGGCGTCTTCTCTCCTGTATCTCATCAAGGGGTCGCCCAAAAGGATTGCGTTAAGACTTCGACGTCTTGATCGACATGTTTCCAAGGTGATGTACATGTTCATCGTAGCAAGACAGCTCCCAACACGATTTCGCATTCGCCAAGTACGCGACCTTGATATGTGGAGTACAGCAATTCGATCCTGAATTCTGGCCCCCACTCCCGAAAAGAAACCCCAGATCGGTCTAGAATGGATAAAGATGTCTTATCCTCCAGGGTGCAGTGCTTCAAATAGCAATTCATCCCTAATCTTGTATTCTTGTGTCTTGTGGAGGGATCAGCCATGGAGTCAAGTGACCGGTGATGATTTCACCTTTTTTTCAAATGGACGCAGCAAAAGCATTGCGGCTAAAACAGGTATTGATAGCATTACTGTGACTCCGAAATCCCTGGATGAGACTAGCAGGAGAGCATAAGTCTACAGAAAATCAATTCAAAATGACACATTCACCTTAATGAAATGATCCACATGTTCTTGAGTATGATGGATGGATGGTATTTGTTTTTTCAAGTAAGGGTATTTGTTCAATGTGTGGGGTGCCTAAAATCGCATCTGCTGTAGTCTGCTATCTTTCAGCGAAGCAAGATGAATTCATTGACAATACCCGAGAAGCATAGTAGCTCGGGATCTTGCACTGGAGTGGCAGATATTCCAGTCTAACATGACTACGTTAGGCTTTGATACCGTTGACAAGATATCTGTTTAGCTTTATGCGGTTGAAAAACTAGTCAGTGTGAACAATACCATGAATAGGAATGCTGAGCGCGATAACGTTTCATCATCTTCAAGGGTAAGATACAATAGACATAGAGCCAGATGTATAGTGATGGTCGAGTGTGTGCATCGCTTGTAGCATGGAGTCGGCAGATGGCTAATGGCTGTTATAGGTCGGGATTGAGTTTGTTTATAAAGCTGCCCAAGCGTAAATTACGTGCCACAAGAGAATCACTTCGAGATTGTTGTGTTTGTATCATACTCTTTCATTTGGTTTTATATTCGCCGGGATGCAAAAGAATACTTGGTACCAGTCATTGCCCAACATTATACATACAAATATTCCAATAACTTTCCTTTCCCTGGGAGTCATAGGATTATTGACGCCGTTATAAGATGAATGATGTACTCCGTATGGACGGACATTGTTGAGATGGTACTCAATCACGGGTTTGAATCAAGTCTGAAGTCACTTGTCGTTTTGATTTGGGGAGTTTTCAATTTGTTATACAATCTACCTATAAAATACGCGATGATCAAGCAACGCTTCCGTGCTACAATTCCATCCAATAACTGCGTCTAGTTGAAAGTCTTGTGTTGCATTTCGACGCATGTGACAAAATGTAACCACGCCTTCCATTTCTGAAGATTTTCGCAGGTAGGACAAGTGCGGGGTATTCAATCTGAATTCGCGCCCACCTTTTCAACACTCAAATCCATTCTATCTTTTCAATTGACATAATTTTCCAAATCTAATTGATTGTGTCAAGCTATTTGATTGTTCGAAAGACAGTTATATAATGGAGAATAGTAAAATGTCGGGGATTCATGCGGGTCGTAAAACCCAGAAATGGCATGGAGTATTCTTATTCGCACCGACGACATGTGTAGTGGGTTATTGGACGTTGAGGGGTCTCTCAAGACTCATAAAAGAGGCTAATCTTGACGGCTTCAGACCACACGCTCCGTTGTGGTTGTTATTGCTGGTGCTCCATTGGTTTGCCCTCTACCGCCTATATTTTCATCCTTTAGCGGCATATCCTGGTCCGATTTTTGCTTCCGTTACAGACTGGTATAATATTCATCTCTGTCTTAAGGGCGACCGTCATTTGAATGAATATCGACTCCATCAAATTCATGGTAGGCAATATGTTACATTCTTAGATCCTGAAAGCTCACATCTAGTCCGCTAATCCATACTGTTGGACACTCTGAAACCAACCATTTACGATATTCCCAGGACCGATTGTACGAATTGGACCGAATCGACTATCTTTCAATAGCATCACTGCTCTTCAAGATATATATAGCTCTGCCTCCAACACGCAGAAGTCCGACTTTTATACAATATATCACTACTTTTTCAAAGTTCCATCTGTCCTCACCACTATCGACAAGAAGATTCACGCACTCAAAAGACGTATTCTGGTTAAAGCTCTGAATCCGCAGGCGGTGCAAGAGCTACAGAATCTTATCTATCAAAATACTCAACGCTTCTCCGAATATCTTCGAGAGAGCAAAAATGGGAAGGTGTCAGTGGGCGAATGGACACACCCTCACAATATTTCAAAAGCTTTGACATATCTACAAGCAGATATCATGGGCGATGTAACGTTCAGTCGTAATTGGGGTATGTTAAATGATGAGGAAAATCGTCATATGGTTGGTCTCATGTCTGATTTGGCTCTTGCTATGAATACGGTAAAATAACCCTACATCTACTAAAACCAGACAGATACTAACAATCTGGCGAACAATAGCTAGGGCATATGCGTACAATTGAAAAATTCGGCCTATTCAGATTGATCCCACCATCTTTCATGTATGGTGCCGAGAAGCTTTTTGCTCTCAGCAAATCTCAGACAGATTGGCGGATAAATCACAGCAATGATTTAGCTAACAAAGATATTTTCTCTGCTATTCTTGCTACACAGGATCGAGAAGGTGGACAGACCTATACTCAAGAACAATTGATCTCTGAAGCCGGTGTCTTGATAATAGCCGGCATGGATACTACTGCATCAGGGCTAACGGCAACCATCTTTTATCTTCTTCACTACCCTCTCGTCTATGAACGTTTGAAAAGTGAAATTAGAGAGAGATGGGCTAAGGTCAGTGAAATCAAAGTTGGGGGAAAGTTGAATGACTACAAATATCTTACGGCGTGTATTGACGAGGCCATGCGACTTTCGCCCGGTGTTGGGGCGAATATACCGAGGGAGGTATTGAGAGGCGGAGCTGTCATCGATGGTTGCACCATTCCAGCTGGAGTTACAGTTGGAGTCTCCGCCTACAGTATTCATCATGAGGAAAGATATTTCGAAGATCCGTTCGTTTATAGGCCTGAGCGTTGGCTTGATGGAGAGGGTGAAAATGAGTCATCAAAAGGAAATGCCCGAAACTCCAAAGTCTTTGAACCAAAAGCATTCACCCCATTTGGCACTGGGAGAACAAGCTGCATAGGTAAATATCTAGCATATCAGGAGATGGGAGTGGTGTTGGCACGATTGATCTGGGAGTTTGATATGCGATTGAGTGTTCAGGAGGGAGTAGGACTTGGCGAGGGTAAGAAGGGGATGGGCTGGGGCAGAGAGAGGAAGCAAGAGTTCCAGACTTGGGACAGATTTGTGAGTTGGCATGAAGGTCCAATGGTGGAGTTTAGATTGAGAAGCAGGGATGAGAGTAACAAGGATGGTCTGTGAAGTGTTAGGCCCATCAGGTAGTCTTTATTGAGAATGGTGTAATCATCTCAACTGTTGGGACAGCGGAAACGGCCGAGTGATCGATTGTCTCTTTTTTTCGCGTTTGATTCGTATATGCAGGTCAAACCTTCAGAGTAGATCAAAGTTAAACTTCTCGTTAGGTTTTACTAGATAGGAATTCTACAACATAGCACGAAAACTTCTTCAACTCGATATTGACATCAATATTTAAATTTCCTAATGTACTGGCCAATCCCAATACTCTGCGAGTAGATTATACAGTTTATAGGATTCTAGACTTTGGACATGGGCCTGAGGAGAAGTGATTGGATACCCATAATTATCCGAATGAAGATCTGTTGTCTGGTCAGGGATCATCGTACCCATGTGATGTAGTTGATAATTTGATGGTTGTCCACGTGACATGTTCTCACAGCGTCGCTCTTTCTTTGTTTTGTCTTATATGCCAAGTCATCAAGTAACGAAAGAATGTTTTTAAAGAATATATTGAATAATGATCAGCAGTACAATATAAAAGAAGCCTCTGTTTTATTCTGATCACGAGACTCGCTGGATAGATGGGACAACGCGTTGTCAAAGCGGCACCTAAATTGATCAACACGCGCATCAAACTTTAATACTAGACATGCTAAAAAAACCACAACTTTCCAAAAAGCCAGACGGATATTCAATAACTCTTAAGCCGAATCATACCTTTCTTATCATCTGTCATATCGTACTAGATTGAGTCAAGGGGCAATCTCGTCTGAGGTCTCGAATGATGGACTGGAAACTCATTGTGGATTTGGCGAGCTAACTTATATAGCAATTTCGGTCATATTAGAGTAAACAGCACAACTCACGTATGGCAAGCCCTGCCACTTGTCGTACGTATACTACCTAATTTCCAAAGACAGTCTGAATATTTCATATGTTCGATTGTCAGTCTTATTATGGGGGCGTGGTACGATCGACTGAATTGATGGAGGCGGCAGCTTGTTGTTCCTATCTTACGAGTAGAAATAGTGTACTGGATCTACGCTATAAGCAGGCTGTTTTCAGGTTAAATCTTGTCCCTCTAATGTAAAGATTCAGAGTGGCGGGCGGCAATTCTTAGTCTAAACTACATATCAAAACTGTCAGATTGCCGCTGTCAGCTCGTGGGAAGTGTCCCGACACCGAGCTCCCGACACACAGTGCATTGATGATTGCGTGCCTTTGGAAATTCCCTGTTATCGAATGTATTCTTCAGTATAATAAACAGGAGAAGACTGGAAATTTGATGCGAGCAAAAAAGAAGCTAGATGTGAAGACACACTATGCTACATTGTTCAATATCTTGAGTGAAATATTGGGAAGTTTGATCAATGACAAGACTTGCGAACATATATAAAATTGAAGACAGCACATCTCTGGAAATAATGATAGGAACTGTCGTGAGCTATTTCTTCGGCAAAAAAACGAGCCTTGAGGAAACATTGAGGAACTTTATATCGATCTCTGTCACCTTGATGATCCAATTTCTGACATAATTGATATGTGGTATCAGTCAATAATATTCCCTGCAGTTTTGTACCCCGATTCGCTTTCTTTGAGAACCAATGGTCAATCGCCTGCTTTCCCGGGTGACTCAAGAGCTGGTTTAAGGTCCGAATTTTCCCCCGGACTTTTAGCTTATGGTATCAAAGGCATAACTTTATGTGTTCTCAACTTCACTGGAAATCCTATTGTACCACTCATAACCCACCATATCAACAGAAGTGAGACGATTCGCACATGCCATACTTCCTTTGTAAAACGAGGATTTTAAAAGGCAGCACAACTCTCTCATGATCATCTCATTAATCACGAATTGACAATGAAAAGCCCGCGGTTAACATGGACGGACTATGTGGCAATCAGATGTTTAATACAATCCGGGGAAATATGTCCTTGTTCGGATGTGTTGCTGAAGCAAGTTGCTATACCAATATAGATTTCAGCGCTTGTAGTTTAGATGTTCCCATACTAGCTATATTCTAGCTCAAAATATCTATTCCAGATTTGCCTCCCACTCAACGAACCCAAGGGCTTTGGTGTTCCCCCACTAAGCTGGACCTGGAAATCTCATCCAAACCTCCGTAAGAGCTCTACAGTTTGAGCTCTTCTTATGCGCTGATCTTCACAACCTGAGGAACCGAAGGCGAAATTTTCAAATGTTGCTGGAAAACTTAGTACATTTCAAAATATGTACATAATGCCCGACTTCCCACGTTCGCAAAATGTTTCTATAACGTCTTACAATCTTTCCTACATCAGTAAAATTACACTGGCTTCTGTTTTATCAGTTATCGTCTGTTGTTTCGAACTACATCCGAAATGGCGACGGAGAACGCCCAGGCAAATTCGAGTGGTGTCCCACAGGAAAAGGATTTCTCACATAATAGCAATCATTACGGAGAGGGAAGCAATTCATATGAAATGAATATCATGTCAATTGGTTCAGAATATGCATTAAAGAGGATTCAGACCGCTGGTAGTATCAGTATCAGTCCGGAATTGTTTGAGAAGATATATCTCTCTCCGCAAAACGCCGTGAAAGGTGATTTAAGAAAGACGTTCGGAAACCCTACTCCGGTGTAGGTTCATGCCTTACAGCGTTTGAGGCCTCTCCACGCTAACTGAGTATGTAGAGCGATAGTTGGTTTTCTCATTACTTTATCACCATTATCGTGTGATCTTATGGGCTGGCGCGGGGCGGGTAACAACGGTGCGGCTGGAATGTACGTGTCTTGATTTCTCATTCAATGTGTTTATATATCCACTAACAACCCTTCAGTGGTTCCTATTTCTTCTTTGGTGGACTCCTTATGATTGTCGGCGGTTTTCTCGAATTTGTTCTAGGCAACACTTTCCCTTTTGTGGTATTTATCTCTTTCGGCGCTTTCTGGCTTACGTTCGCCTCCACACTTCAACCATTCTACTACGCATATGGGCTCTACGCTCCTCCCGCTGGTACTCCAGTCGACGGCCTGAAAACCGTTGGATTCAACGCCTCTTTCGGATTCTTTCTTGTTTTTATGGCGGTCCTGTGTCTCATATACCTGGTCTGTTCTCTGCGCACAAACGTCGTCTTTGTTATAATATTCTTCACATTGGTTGTTTCTTTCTCACTTTTGACCTCCGTATATTGGCACACAGCAAACGGTATTGGCAATAACGATGCGACTCAATTGGCGTTGGCAAAAAGATTGCAGATTGCGGCTGGTGCGACTCTTTTCGTAACATCGCTGGCGGGTTGGTGGATCTTTTTTGCTATTATGCTCGCGGCCCTAGACTTCCCATTCCAAATCCCAGTGGGTGATCTTAGTACTTTGATTAAAGGAGCCAGTGAGCGAGAAAAGTCAAAGGAACAAATGGCGTAGAATTAGTCTCAATACTATGTCTACACACATCAATGAGACCTGTCATACAACGAGCGCAACGATCTCTGATGACAAATTTGGAGAGAAGAATGGCTATGTTGAATATTGGTGGCTCTCTGTTAACCGATGTCGATACCAGGATCATGTTCTTAGCACATTCACGATCCAAGTTTATTTGCTATTGATATGTGATGTAAAGTTACCATGTAAGCTAAGGACTAGGCCGTGAATTCTTATTTTCTTTTACGTTTTTTGCACAAGTTCTGTATGTTATCAGCAGTTTAAGAATACTTACATGAGTCAATGTAGCACGTAGGAAACACAATCTACAAGACGTGTTCTCGCAATGCGTATATATATTCGGTGTGCATGAAAAAAACACCGAGTTTCTCTCCTAACGAATAAAGATTCGGCATCAACAAATCTACATTGTATCTCGCGTCTTCCAAGTGTCAGCGGTATTTGATAGTACCAATACAAATTTCCGACGCAAGACTTCACTTATGCATAAAACATCCTAATTTCCCTTCCTTATTTTTCTTTGCTCTTATTTGTTTCCAAACCACAAGAGTCGGAAATTTCAGCGAAGTAGCTACGTGAAAAATCTCCTATCGGCGCGATTTTGGTGTAATGGATTCGTACCCGTGTTCGCCTGAGACACGTGATATTTCAGTCATACCAAGGTTTCAGTTCTGGGAAATTATGTGCAAGGTGGTAGCTGATGGACTCTGAGGTGTGGATATTTTGTGATGGGTTTGGAGGGGCTATGACGTGTTTATTATAGCTTGGGCTTGAAAGATTGCTGGATGCTACGGTACGAGTTATGCTTTTTTTTGGTATGGTGAAATGAGAATCTTCTCTCGGCTTATCATGTCTACCACAAGCTGAGAGATTATAGTGATGTTTAGTTGTCAATTTTTTGTGTCGGACAGAATTGAAAAGATTGCGAGGAAGTTTCTCTTCAATCAGGTACCACATTGCCTCTTCAATTGAAGATTCGGGAGACTGGTTTCTCAAGTCAAGTGTTTTTTTTATTATCTTCTAAAGTCTCGCATGTGCCATTCCGTAATACCAACAGACAGGTGTCAGTATTCGTCATAAATTAGAAATCTTCCTCGCTCCCATTTCGCTACAAAACTGTCCAAGACGGTTATCCAATTTTCTCCCTTAGCAAATAATCGGCAGGATCAGTTCACCAAGATGCCTTGATACAGTCCCTAACATGCAAAATCGCAGAGCCAGTTATCCTCGCCTCGTCCGCAATTTTCCCCACCTTCTTTATTCTTGCCATATGTGGAGAGCGGTGTGTCAAGAACGGCGGTCTTCCCAGTAAGAGTTATAGTCTCGGGCAAAGAAGACTTGATATCGATTGGGCCTTTTGCTTCGGCTTGAGTCATTTTTGTTTCAATAACGCTGCAATCTTTTCCATAGAGTGTGAGGTTTTTGGGCATTGCCATGGTGCCGGATTTGAGGCCGGGTGAGCCTGCCGACCATCTCATGTACAAGGTCCATTTGTTGGGACCGAGGCAGTAAGAGCCTTTTTTTATGCCATTGACGATAGATATGAGGAGGGCGAGGATGGCAAAAAAAGTTGTGGTGAAGAGTTGCATGATTGCCGTGTCAGGAATGGGACTTGGAATGAACTAATCTATGAAAATGGTCAATAACTCCATCTTCCTTCTTGTACTTCCCACTTACCAAGAGTTGTTTCTTTCGAATGAAGTATTTGGTGATACTTGAGATCTCCAAATGCCTTTTCTGCTTGTGGAATTGTTGAAGATTCAAGGTGTATTATTTTTGTGGTAGTAAGATTTGGAATCGATTGAGTTGGATATCAACCAGCTTTTGTTCAAGAGGCGGATCAAGTATGACTAGATAACTGCAGCGAGTGTGATGAATTTCCTTATTAGAAATGTAGTGATTTGTCGAAGAGTGATTCCGAATGATTGACTGGAGATGATCCCTTGTTCTAACTCAATGGCAGTTCCATCGGCACCGCTCCAGAATTGAGGATCAAAACTAGCTCTATCGAATCGTAAAGGCACAGGATCTTATCATCATTGGGTGTTCATTTCTAGTATTGTTCTTATTACATATATCATATCTGATCTGAAACAAAACATCTCAAGACACTGTTGCAACAGTTCTCAATTCATCGCCAATCGATATTGATATGGAGAATCTAAAGCCTGGTATGAATATCTCTTGTCAGCACTGATGACTGTGCTTAATTATCATAAGTAACTACTATCAATTACTCACCATAAGTATCATACAATCAAATCTACACTCAAAGACCCTTACCAATAACCATTCAGTTAGAAAAATCTACCGATAACAAAAAGGGTTTCGATCTCCCAGCTTGACCATTTCAAAACGCAGAATAAACACAAAACATCTCACAAATTTCAACATCTCAAACAACATCACAACCAACTCTCGAAAAACTTTAAAGAAACAACTTTTGGTAAGTAAACTTCTTCAAACAACAAACCTTAGTGACTGACGATATACATAGATATCCTCAAATCAATAGACATTCAAATCAAACACAACAATCATGCATCTCTTCGCGACTACACTTCTTACCGTCTCCCTTTTCACCTCTCTCGTAGCAAGCGGACCCCTTCAACAACTCGAGCCATGAGTTAAAGCTGATAACTGCACGCCTCCAGTGAACTGCTGGAGCTTACACATGCGCTGGGATATCGATCCTAAAGCTAAGCTGATAGAGTTCGCCTTAGTTCTTATGAAAAAGCCTAAAGATCTTGAAATTGTCGACAAAGATTGCAATATTGTCAAAAATTCCATGGAACAGTCTGATCCAAACGGACCAATCACCGTTAAGATGAAGGGAAAAAATCCCAGCGATTTGATCATTACTGGCGCTACTGGCTATGGTAAACCCATGTTTACATATAATAATGGAAACTATGGTAAAGATGCTTGCGGATGGGAAACGGGACCTGATTGGGCTTCATACATCTGTTTATTTCTCTCTGACGACTGACCGGGGGTGAACTGGATTTTTCTCAGTGTTCCAACTTTGCTAAGAAATACTGAGAGTTGAATATGACTGGTGTTAATGTGGAATGGCCATAGATATGCTGGGCATTGTATCTGCTGGACAGAAATAATAACAAACACGCGATTTTCGAAAAAAACATCAAATGTTGCGGACCAGAAATGGTGACTGTCTCCCATGTAGTGACTGTGTGATTACGCAAAAGGTGTAATTTAAATGGATGATAATGAACGAGAAATGACTCCACTCTCTAAGAATCGAGTCATTCAGCGAATCATGACTCTGGTGAGGTTGTAGTTGGTAATCAGTCATATTGATGACTCGGACCCATTGATACACTATGCATAACACTTGCCTTGACCGTTTCAATATAGGGCTGAGATTATCGTTTTCGAGACCTTGCTTCAAAGAACATCAATATCATTGTACCACAAAGATTTTAGCAGATCACAGAACTTTATGTATCAAAGCGTATGAAGTCGCAACACAAAGGCAACCTTCTCATTCACATCATCATGCATTTCCTCGTCGTCACTCTTCTCGCCATCTTTCCCTTCTTTTGCCAAGTTAGTAGCGTACGACCTCCAGATATAAGTCCCCTCTGCAACAGTAACGGATGCACCTGCAGCCTAGCAATGATGTGGCAAAACACCTCTAAAGGACTCCCATATCCACCAGTTCGCGCCATAGTATTCAACAAAAATTGCACCTTTCTTTCAAAACCCAACATCACACAAAACAACATGAGAAAATGCCCCATTAATCTCACATCGCCAAAGTTACTCTCGAACTTTTCGATATACGGAGAGGATGCAAACAAGCATCCGGAGTTCACGTATGGAGCGAATATTGAGGGTGGTGAGCATTGCGGGTTTCAAACCATAAAAGACGACCGAGTTTATTACAATGTATATAGTTGTACCTTTGCGTGCGAGGGACCGAAAGCGGAATGGTGGGTTGCTCCATCTAGTGTAAATTGCACTGGGGTTACATGATTGGAGTGATAGCAACAGGAAATATTATGTATAGCTGGATAGCTTTGTGATGGATGCGATGGACGGCATTAGAGAGTAGGACTGCCTAGGAAGTAGAAGAACCGTCAATATAATAATGACTTAAAATCTAGCAAAATTATTTTCCTGTCGAGTGTTAAAGTGCATGACCGAGAAGTAGAAGTTTTTGATTGCGATTATACTGAATGAAAAATAGTTTCGAGGTTCCTCAAGACGACTCATAGAATTTCATACGAATAGTTATACACATCTGTTATGACTGGTAGCCTTTATAATGAGTTAAGCTTCTTGTAAAAATTCTGTACACGAATCTTTCTGATCAAAGGAATCACCACTGAGAATAATTATCAAAAACTGTCAATATCATTGCATAACCTCATCATAAATATCTTTGGTATTTCCTTTTATCAACTACTTCGCAAAAACCCTTTTCAAAATTCAACAATCAACTGAATTCGAACAACATAATCTCCACAAACAGTTCTACACTTATTGATACTGGCCATCAATACAACGTTCAAATCAACCAATATGAAGTACCTCACTATCGCATTTATCGTAGCCATCTCAGCACTTGTCTCTTATGCCGACCCACTTCCCGATCTTCTGAGAATAGCCGGTTCCCACGCCGGTTACAAGCCAGCACCAACAAATACACCGACACCACAGCTCTGCGCCCAAAAACAACTAGCTTTCGGTGACAAGACCTGCACCTACGTCTATCAGTTTAGCAGTGACGATAACGGTGACAATGCCAGTGCCAGATCCTTCATCATCGACACTAATTGTGTTGTACTACAAACGGGCGAAGCTCCAACCCAAGAATCCACTTCAAGTTGGAGCTATCAGTTTAGAACATGCAATATTGTAAGACTGAACGAAGTGATCAAGCAAAAGTGGGAACCTACAAATGAAGAGTATCTCATGCCTCTCTATCAGAGTGATGGCCAGATATCAAAAGACGGCCAACGTGGTCCATCAGAGAATGACCACGGTGATAAGAGAGAAGCATGTACTTTGAAGTATAACGATCTCCCCGATAAAGGGGCAAGATATGTATGGATTTGTCCATTTGAATGCCCCTGTTGAAACTGAACGGGGATGGATTGAGGGGAGATCGTCATGGAGTTATTGGGAGAACATGTTTGTCAGATTCAGGGCTTGTATAAAGCATACAAGAGATATAATGGAAATTCAGCTCGTTACTTTAGAATAATGTGCCACCTGTGCTAGCTAGCCTGGATTCTTGAAAATAGAATTCACAGAGAGTTTCTTTGGGTAGGATTTAGCATAATTAGTTGTTCTACCTTACAGTTTCCGTTTCTTTGATCTGTGTGACGGTCCTTGTGGCATTCCTGATTTCCCTCTGTAATGACTGGGCTAAAAATAATTGTTAAGATTTCTTTATCAACTACCTTCTTTATAAAGGAAGTCTTTGTGTGATGAGAACAACTGCAAAGAGTATCCATATAAGAATCAGCATGTCCGCGTGTACAAGTTTGAATTTCTTTCTTCATACAAAACAAAAGAACAATTCCCAAACAATCCAGTCACAAACCAAAAAAGAAAATCAAACAAACAACAGCTATGAAGATTTCAACATTCCTCCCAATTTTAGTGGGAACACTTGCCGTCGCCCTTCCAACAGAGGCTCTCACGAAGCGCGACAACAAATTTTGTGTTACTCAAGGTCCAGGTACATGTACCTTCGGGTGGCAAGAATACACAAATTTCAATGGAGATTTTTCCTCTGAGGCCAGAATCTACGACCACAAATGCATCCAAAAAGGAGGTCTTATAAGCCCTAATATTGACTAATTTGTAACAGTTACATCTGCTAATCCTCCTATGACCGTTTCGATCAACGGATGGGCTCAAACCCCGCAACTAGTTACCCAAGCAATCCCGGAGTTCAATTATAAGGGTAAGACTTGGGGTGGAAAAGACGGATGTGCCTGCGGAATAGGAGAAGGAACCAATTTCTGGGGATGTAGATGTGCGTTCGATTGCTCTTAGATTGGCATCGGGTGAAGAATCATTACATGCAGATACCATTTGGCTATCTGATATTCAACAAGAGAGGGAAGTATAATTAGAACAAATCTGTTCCGTAAACAAAATAAAATAAAATGAGGATTTTTATCTGTCACAGAAACCCCCGCATTACGTGTGATACATGTAAGCTCCTCATGGATTCGTAGAATTAAATAAGACCGAATTGTACACCATGCTATATAATTATATATCTACATAATATGCTATTTTCACATTTGCAGATTCATAAAATCTCTTCTGATTGGCTTTTATTGACATGCTGATACTAGGAAGTAGGGTTATTCCAATCCGATCAAGCTAATATATAATAAATGATCCATAAAGAATTTATAAATTAATTGTTTCAGATTTTGAATTACTCGCTTTGTAACAAAAAATCCGTGGATTATCCGCCCCGCGGGTACTCGTTGCGCAGCCTAGGACAAATGCACGGAACAGGCGCTTCTACGACTGATTGAAAGGGTGGTTTGTTAGAAGTTTGATAACTTGTCTATCCTCGTCACGAGTTGGCCAGAGGGAGGCATCGAAGATACTTACAAACCTCTAATCACAGATAAAATTTGCATTCAGAGCACGCTGGTTTATTCAGACGTTCATTGGCACATTCGTCAACGACTTTAACATGACCGAAAGCTGAAATGGCCTCCGGAGATCCAAGAAGAAATCGAGGGGACACTACTAACAGGGGCACACGTCATGTATGGAATTCCCATCATCCCCTATGCTTTAATAACGTTGGATGTTAAAGCCTGATCTAAGGTTTCGAGGAGTTGTGTGCTAATTAGATGCGCTAAGGCGGTGTTGATGTATAAAAGGGCTCCGGGAAGTATTGAAAACGCTGCCAGAAACATTGGATGATACATACGATTGAATATAAGGAACTTATGAGATATAGACATAACAAGATTGGATTAAAAGTGGGATATAAAGATGTAATAATAGGTATCCCCGCATTGCCCTTAGTACGAGACGTACTTTCCCATCTGGTCTCACGATCAAGACTTATCTAAACTCGAATATACAAATTCCTCAAACTCAGTCAGGAGCTCGATAGCCTTCTCATCTACAGTAGGTACAAGCTGAGAAAGGTATACGCCAGCGACACCATTGTTAAGGTCGATCCACTATAGTGAAAAAGTAAGCTGGAGTTCACATACACTAAGAAACTGATCTACCCAGTAGCAATTTGGATAACCCGACCAGGTAAGCGAGTTTACTCCACGTCGTTTCGGTGCTGCAGCTGTATTTATCAGACCTCCAACCCCAAAGTTAACAGGCACGTCATCTGGGACGGTGTTCCAGATAGCATTGCGGGACGACAACGAGTACTCCTCTGGTTTATCAAGGCTCCCGATATTCTCCAGATGAGGCTGGAACATCTCACTAGTAGTCTCCGGCCGCAGTAGCTTCACTGTCAGGATGCTCTGGTAGATCTTGAGCAGATCGTTTACAGTTGCAAATAAACCGCCCCCTCCAAAATCGTCCCAAGCATTCTCTGCGTAAACAGGCTTCGTCTGCTCTTTCAGGCTCTGGCTCTCTCGCTCCTAGTTTCTGGTCTTTCGAGCTTGCAAATCTTCTCGCAGTTCGGGATGGAATGTGGCATCCTTCACAGAAACGACGTCAAAGATATAGCGTTGCATATACTCGCCAAGCTTCATGGAGGTGACTCGCTCGACCTTTACAGTTTGCGATGCGAATTAGTTAAAGCCTGTCATATTAGATATTTCCAAACTTACAGCGAGGCCAGCCCAGTCAAGGCCAGGGGAATACACCCACCGCTCACCGGGTTCGAACACAAGAAATTGGTGGGGAAACTTCTCTGCCTATAACTTTAGGTAAGCTATTGTATTAACGATTGGAGGGAGTCAATTCACGATGGATCGATTGGCGAAAGTTGGTGTTTTCTTCAACTCTTGATAACGAGTCAACAGCGGATCCATGAAAACATAGGCAATGCCGCTGGAGTGAGTCAACAAGCTTTGTGGAGGGCTTGAAGATAGCTTCATTCTTTTCATCAAAGCCCGTCAAGATCTGCGGATCCTTGAACTCTAGTAGCACTTTTGATATGTCATCATTTAAGTCTAGCTGTCCCTTCTCGACGAACTACATTACAACAATGGTAGTGATGAACTTGGTGGCAGAGGCAAGCCAATACACAGAATTGGTGCCGTAAGGTTTGTCAACTTCATCCCCAAAAAGCGTTAGCATAGTGGAAGGAGCCTGGTTTGCGAAGGATTAGCAAGTGCAAACACAGAAAGAACAAAAGGATGTTGCCGTTAACACACCGTCCCTGTTGATTGCCCCGAGCGTAAACTTTGGGAGGGGCTGCCTATCTTGCTCAGACCGCTGGCGAAGAGACTGGACGCGTTTATCGAAAGAGGCCATTGTCGCAAGACTAATTCTCGGCTTTATGAAGAACTGGATTATTTTGTTCTGTACCATCAATAAGCTCTACGGATTGTTGTCCCATGTTATGTATGTCGTGGAACGGCTTTTCCCGCAAGTTCTCAGTCTCATTAGATGAAAGGTGCCTCAATTATGGAAACACTTATGAGTCATCGAAACCCTTAAAAGTAGTTTCAAACAATTCAGGGTTCGGCAGAAAGACGGTGAAACAAACTTTGGCTCTGTAGAGACACTACGAAGGACGCCTCTATTGATACCGCTTTGTCAAGATTCTATTGGTAAGATTACCCTCTTCTTTGACATGCTTATTAAGAATTCTGAGGACAAAAAGAGCCTTTATGCCAGGCCATCTCCGTGTTCTCTTCTCTTGTGCATTACAGCAATGTAGATTATTCTCATTTGAACTAACTTTAGAGGTAGCTAGCTCAATGTCAGAGAAGTCTATCAACGCGGCCAATGCATGATCCTAGTCCGGGAAGATTAACCGTTGTGATCAGAAAATAGTAAAAACACGAGAAATCCGCGGTATCATGTGCCAGACTACATACTTTCACGTACACTTGGCTGGCTACCTGTGAACTACACACCACAGTTTCTTTCCAAGGAGGTATCAAGACTTTGACAAGACGGCTAAGTATTCCGCTCTTCACTTCCCCATACTTGTAATTCCCCTCCCTGCCAAGTCGCCGAGTTGCCGGCGCATGGTTTGAAGCAAAATCCAGTTAGTCGATTCGACGCGAAGTTCGTAGTCTCTGGGGTGAACCAAAGAACGACGCGCGAGTTCATGTGACAGAGCTTATATCGGTCTTTACATCTCGTACCACACACATATTCTTGTTGATAGGAGGAGGGGACTAAATCAGAAATCGGTAACCAGCCTTACAGACAGATTACGCACAAAAAATAGGTCTGCTCCAGAAGGCTTTATTTGCAATCCTTGTTCTTTATCCACAAGTCGGCATTTCCAGCACTACAGTAAAGTCTCGCTATAAAGATATGCTCTACAAGGATAAACTCTTTGTAAGGATATATTTTTCGTCCCCAAAGAATTTTAGGCCTAGCAATGATCTATATCCCTAGAACCTCTTTATTAGAATATTCTTATAATCTCCGGTCCCAAAATCAGGTATATCCTTATTGAAGTAGTAAAATTGTCAGGACTCAGCTATCACATAATAGATATATCGGCATTTTAGTTAAAGTAGAAAATATTGAAACTAATTGAATAATCACCGCCGAGCAAATATGATTAGTAGTTTTATAACTATGGAGTGAGATAGATGGTAAGTTCCAAGTAACTACTCGTTATTAATGGGGATTTAAGACGCCGAGTTTGGCTTCTACAAGATGTAAAGCCTGACAAAGAGGAATTGAAATAACAATTGAAAATTGTCTTCCCTGTGCTTGTTTTGCTGACATAAGATCAACGCCATATTGGGAAGATACCGCCCAATTACGGCCCTATGATCCCGTGACTTCGTGCTTGATATCGTTTTGTTGCATATCTAAAAAAGATTTTTTAGAGTTTCTGAAAACCAGAAGGGTTAGGGTCACGTGAAACAGAGACACGTGCATTGCTTGCATTCTCAGGACGTACCGACGCCCAATTGCATTCTTCACCAGCTATCACTTTACCGAAGCCCAAGATTCTGTTTGGTTCTCAACTTCTTCCTCGTAGGTAATCTGCGTCAGATATTTCTCTCGTCGCTCAACGTATCTTGCTTCTGTGGAGTGGAGAGATCTCCACAGAGGAAAATTTAGATACCATTGATGTATTGTGGGGACCGGAAACATTGTATATCTGTAGAGAAAAGTGTAATTTGGGTATTTAGGAGAGATTTGTTAAGATATGACATCCTCATATATTCGCCGATGGTCGGTTGAGAATAATTGATAGGCTACCAATCCTTGTGACGGCGTTTTCACTTGGCAAAATTATGTACCTGCTTCAAAAGGCAAGTGCCTCTTCACACCTCTTTCCTTCTCTGGTCGTTACAACATGCAGTGCATAATTATTGAGTGTGTTCCTACATATTACCATCCATTGATAAACTCCAAGACTCTTGATATTGAGCAGAGGGAAGAGAAAGCTTTCGTCCCCGCACGCTTGAAAACCTCAAATCTTGTGAAAAATTCAAAGCCGTCTTAATATTACCGGTGGGGATCTACTATTTCATCCATTTGGCAGATGGAACTTTGGAATATAAAACGCTGCTGGCATCTCGGTTTGAGAGCTGGATACGAGAACTATATGCCCTGACATTTCTATCTGCTTATTTCACCAAAAATTCAAGATGAGATCTACGCTCTCGATCTTGGGCTTACTTGCAAACTTTGCGGTGGCATACGATTGTTCAGTTAGTGCTATCGCGGCACTTTTACCAGCAAAATCTATTGTTTTCTACGCCACTCATTATGATGCCGGTGCAACATTCACTCCTCCACCCGAGTATAATGCAGGTGGTGGTCCGCCTGGCGCACCACCTGGCGGTCCACCAGGTGCTCCTCCAGGTGGTCCGCCGGGTGGTTTTCCGGGTGGTCCGCCGGGTGGAGGGGGTTTGATTATCCCCCAGGCTGGTTGTATTGTACAAGGGAATGTGTCCCTCTCCGCAACTTCACAATACAGTTTTGGATTGGCACTGCCTGATAATTGGAACGGCAGATTTTTGTAAATCACTCCAATATCTGCAAAACTTCTTTGACTAACAATAATTAGGACAGTTGGCAATAGCGGATTTTCTGGCAGCGTTAGCTGGGATTCAGTTGTAAGCTTCTCGTGTATCTGTGCCATTTGAAAATATCTAACACAACTAGATTGATGGCATGTGGTATGGATTCGCATCCGTCTCCACTGATACTGGCCATGAAAGTGGAGGGGCTGAGTGGGCCTATAATAATCCCGAAGCACTTGAGAATTGGGGATATCGTGCTATGCATGATACCGTACTAAAAGGGAAAGCTGTCACCCAGGGATATTATGGAGCCAAAATCTCCTATAGCTATTATCGAGGATGTTCTGCTGGTGGTAAGCAAGGTCTGAAAGAAGTTGAAATGTTTCCAAATGACTTCGATGGAGTTGTTGCAGGCGCTCCAGCGTGGTGGACTACTCATTTACAACTTTGGAATATGATTGTGGGAATCTGGAACCAGCCTGCCAATTCTTCCCACTATATTCCACCATCAATCTTTACTTACCTTGCGGATGAAGTCATCAGGCAATGTGACGCTCAAGATGGTGTTACTGATGGAATTGTGATGGATCCTCTGGCATGCAAGTTCAATGCATCAAAACTTTTGTGCCCTACGGGTGCTACAGATACGGCGACTTGTCTCAACAGCGATCAAATAGCTACATTCAATAAACTTCATAGTGACTGGGTTGAAGCCGGGCAGTTCATATTCCCTTCCTTCACATTGAGCAGTGAATGGGGTTGGAATGGACTTGTTTCTTCCCCAAGTCCCCTAGGCACAACATATGTGCAGTACATGCTTGGTCTGGGACCAGATTGGACCTGGGAGGATTGGAATCCAGCAATTATTCATCTTTCGGATTTGATAAACCCTGGTCATGCGACAGCCGATAATTTCAACCTTGCACCTTTTTACAAGAAAGGTGGAAAGCTGCTTCACTACCACGGGCTATCGGATGCTTCCGTTGCTACTGGCTCAAGTATCTATTTCTACAATCAAGTTGCCAAAGCTCTGAAACCTCAGGGCATCAATCTAAAAGATTTTTACAAATTTTATTTGGTCCCAGGAATGGGGTAAGCTTGTTTCCTGATCCCCTCTATGATTTTGTACTCTACTTACACATTTATAGTCACTGCGCAATGACCTACCCTAAAATGAATGCTCCGTGGGTTATTGGTGGCGATGGACAAGCTGGCGGTCTCACCAGAACATCTCACGGTGTCCCTGGCTTTCAAGACGCTAAACACGATGTCCTGCTCGCCGTAATGGCATGGGTAGAAAATGGTACCGTGCCGACTGATATCATCGCTACAAAATACGCGAATGACACAAACCCCGATGGTGGTGTATTGCGACAAAGACCTTTGTGTGCTTATCCAAGTAAGGCTGTATACGATGGAACTGGTGATGTCAATGCGCCAGAGAACTGGAGTTGTAAGGCTGCATGATCTAGGGGATAGTACTTTCCTTAAGATGATTGACTTTAGGTCTTCATTCTTTCAATGTGCTTTCCATACTAGTTTATCGCAAGCTCTCAACTCGTGTACCGATGCGGAAAGAAATACTGACAATACTCGGTTCTTCGCCGAACCTTTTGTTCTTACCCATTGTTTTTGTTATGGTTATTTGGAATATCCTTCTGCATCATTCAAAAATAGGCTTATCATACATTTCAAATCAATCTATTCTTAGTTCTATAGTTAAACATTACTACTATGCCTTATTTTCCGCTAAACGTTTCGGAACTCCCACTCAAAACTTTAGAGCCATCGCCTCGTGTCGTTGACGTCAAGAAGTATATGGAAAGTCGACCAGACGTATATTTATCTCGAAAGACCATGGCGCCACTCGATGCGGTGGTCACTTTTCTTTGGTTAAAAGACCCTCGATATCTGCAACAATTTCTCAATCGCCGATGCTCATTGTTTATATGCCAAATTAAGAGGAAAGATCCCGATGACGAGAAAGTCGCGTGGAAAATATCGGTTATGCGACAAAAGATGTCGGAGTCCTTGCACACGATAGAAGTAAGTTGGGTGAAACAACTTCATTGAGACATAATTCATTTTGATGATTTGTAATTCCAGTTAAGAGCCGTCATGTACATAAGGATGGAAGATGAAGAGTTGTTTGTTAGAACCGTCGAGCTACACTACATCACAGACGGACACATCCTACGATTCGAATATCACGATGAAAACTCATCCAATTTATGGCAAGTTCCCATCATGTATGCTACTAAGAAGACTTCCACAGCTACTTTAGCAACCTTGAGCCAATTAGAAAAAGTGCTACTCTTTTTCACAATGGTCCTTATAGAATTAGAGTGCAACGCATTAGCCGACCCCCAAATATGTCTAGAAGATGAAGCACCAGAGTATTATTTCGTTTTTGATGGGAAATGGAAGAAACCCGAGGATTTGATCATTTGTCCGCGATTACGTAGTAGGAGATGTCTTCCTCTGATAGAGTATTATCAGTGGGAATACGAGAGAAGTATAGAGATGACGAAGAAATGTCTTCAAATCTTCGATATACGAATGCTACCTTTATGGCGTCGTTGTATTTGCCAAGCGCCGGCTACCAGAGTTGCCGTGGATTTGATGGAGAGCGACAATATGAAAATGAAGATGAAACACTTCTGCAAGGTTTAGCGTATTTGGGGGTGATTATCGGGACAGAGAGTGGGTGGTTTGTCGTGGTTGCTCGTCTGCTTTGGATTACGGAGAAAGGGGGTGCAGGACATGCTGTCGGGCCCGCCCTTGTATGTTCATTTTGTATGATTCTTCTATGTTCTTCTGGATACGGACTTCGTAACCTTGGCATGCCGAATTTTTGTGTTACGATTAGTTCATCAAAAGGTGATCAGCGGGTGAATTATAGTATTTCTGCTTCTGCTTCCCTCTACGCTGGTGAGGTTCTTCCAAAAAAAATTCTAAAATGCAGCAGATACTGCGAATAAGTTGGAACAATTATTGGGACTCGTGGATGTCGTTTTTACACGTATTTGACATTTCAATGCTCTTCAATCATCACAGCTGCTCTGCCCTGCCATCGCGCCATAAACACCACCTCTTTTGCCAAATATGACCTTGAGATCCCTGGTCAGCACTCCCGGGTCTTGAAGATAAGAATCCCAAGTTAAATAAAACCGTATATATGAGATTTGAAGTTTATTCAGTCGAAAAGGAGTGATCCAGCCAGGGAGAGAGAACGCAATTTGGCATGTGTTTATCAGAAACTAGCCACTAGTCGTGGTCTGATTTCAAGCAAGTGATATCTTCATTCTGGGAACTATTAGTTTCTGGGGAATCAGGCTACTAGTGGAATTATTCCTAAGAAAATAGAAGATATCTTTGGATTTTAAGTGAGATGGGGTAGTTAGGTTGCAGGCTATCTACACTTCTCCAATATATCCACCATCCGTTCTCAGTTTTCTTCATCTATCTCAAACCCAGATTTCAATCTGACTCGAACTTTATCTTTATTTCCAATCCTACGAATATCTCTTTTTCAATGCTGCTCATCAGATTGAACGATAAGTCATGATTCTTCCGAGCTCACTTGAACAATGCGTTGGCATTCCTCCAAATAGTTTTGAAGAGTTCGAACGATGACCATTCCTTTCTCAAGTGAGAATTTCACAATGATTTTTGTCTGCCCCTGTATCAGTCCTGTTTACTTTCTCAAGTATCCACGGATCGTCAATGAATATACAGACAATCTCGAATCCAAGGCCTATGTGTCAATCTACGAGTCAGGTGTTTGGAGTCATATTTTAGAATCATCGCTAATTCATGTTTCATTCCAAGATTTGTGTCGGAATAGTCACAAATATAATTTAGTGAACATTCGTATGTTATGCCAATCATTCCAATGCAGTCATGGATGCTGGGAAAGTTTTATTTAAGCGTTCGAAATCTTCCAGCTCTTGCATTTTATTCTTCTTCCTTTCATTACCAACATCCATAAATCAATACCATAACTTTCTAAGAACATCAAAACAACATGCCAAACCAAAGTGACCGCAAAGATGAAAACAAAGTTCAGGGCGAACTATTGCCCCCCCTTTTGCCTCCCAGGTGAAACGATGCAACAATCCTTTGATAGGATTGAAAGGGAGGCTTAGGAGTTAAGAATAGAACCTGATAGCCTTCTTGCACATAAAACACCTCGCCTGGGTGAAAACTCAGCCGCGCATCCGCCAGACCGCTTCCATCTGTGCAGTGATCGTCAAGCAAATAGTAGCACAAGTTGCTTTTGAAACTACCTTGAATCCACGATATAGAAATGGTACAAGTGGTATGTCACTCATGTTTCTCTCATGGAACATTACTGATATCGAGTTAGGTAGTGGTCAGAATTCCTCTTCCGCTCGGCAAGCATCTAATGGCTCTGGTGCTGTGACATCCAATGGCAATGCATCACGTCAGTCAAACCCAGGAGCTCAACGTGATAATTCCAGCTGGAACATCGCCAGTCTGCATGCCCAGAACACGCGGACAAGCACATGGAATGGTCGCGATCAACCAGGCGGAGCAAATTTCTATAGAGATGTTAGGGGCGGGTATTAATAAGGCGATAGGTTGGGACTAGTTTGGCGGAGATGCAGATGTAGATGGAGCAAAGGAACTGAAAGGAGGAAAATGACGATACGGTATCGCGTTCGAGGGAGTAGTAATCGGGTTTGGTCACATGTTTACTTGTTGTTATGTGATGGATTTAGTAGATTCGACAATTAGTTGAATTGAATGCGTGACTTTATAAAATAGTGTGTCATTGTACGGATAATTTTGAATATCATGTCTGCAAATGAATCCTATATTGGCTTGAAAAGGTTCGGGTCTCTCGCTTCAACCCATCCCGCCGCTAAATCTCAACGCCAGCAGCCTTTCTCCCATCCTCTCTACTTCTTGGCACTCTACCTTGGCCCCCCTTGAATTCCCTCCCCCATTCAGCATCATTACCAAGCTGTCTCCTCCTCAAGCGAACGCCATGGCTCCCGCTAACAACGCCAAAGTTCCCAACTCCACAAACCCCCCAAAACTCCAAAATACACCCGCTGCTGCCAATCGAGAAACAATTCCGAACTTATATACCGCCCAATTATCTTGGAAAGTAGCTATAAGTTCGTAGAGGTTTATTAAAATGAGGAGAAAGGCTGCTAGTGTTAGCAAGGATTGTTTAAAAAGGAGTGGATGGCGGGGAGGGAAACTGCGTGTATGAAATTGAAACACCAAGAAACAAGGGATGAATGAGGAAATCTTACAAATCAATCGCACAGCCTCGGGACTATTGATATTAAATCCTTTCATGGTGTTTGATGGATCAATCATATCAATAATACGAGTGGCGATTGTGACGGTGGTTATGATGGTTAAGACCCATCCCAGTGGTGAAAGTTACATTTTAAGAGACGATGGGTGAGTGATCGACAAGAAGGTAGTAGATTTTCGTGGCAGGATTTCTCAAAGAAAGGAGCGAAAGAAAAATGTCGTGGGCGACAGATGAGATTAATCTGTTACCTCGCCGCAAAGGTGCAGACAAAACTGTTGGGTGAGATATCGGGGTTTTTAGTGTTGGTAGGTGGACACTTGTATTGGTTGAACTGAGAGATTGTTACAAAGATCACCCACTTGATTCAGTATTTCCTTGTTATATCGTGAGATGCATAATCGTTGCTTTGGATATGTAGTCACGGATCCTACGCAAAACGGGTAGTAAGTTCACCTGTGTAGAATTCCAAATAACATCGACTAGGTATTTGAAGTTGATATCAAAAACAACACCAACCTCAAAATCGAAGTCGAAATCGGAATGATCAGAAGCTGCTCAAGGTCCTTCGTTGCTCAGTCACCCCTAGAATATAGAATCCATAAGTTTCAAGCGGGAACATCGGAATTGGACGTGTGTGCTGAGTGGTGGGGGATCTTGAATCGCATACAACCACACCATAATCATGATATTACCTGGCTTCGACCTGATTTTGAACCAGATAATTTAATCGACGCAAACCTGGTTCAACACCTCTCTTGAGAGTATGAAGGAGATATTTGTTTAGATCATCATGGAGAGATGTACGGTCTTTGAAAGCTCTAACTGCGTCAAATTCTGACCACATCGAGTTAGCAATCCACCCTTCCACCCTCATCACCTCACGGGATTTGCTGACTAATCAACTCTATTTGTATTACACCCAAGTAATCTCACGTTCCTTTGACTTATCAACAGAAATAAGTAAAGACATGAATGTGTATCCCTACTCCTAAATCATATATACTCATGTGAATTTGTTTGGTATATAACGATTATTGATACTCAATACCTTTCGGTTAAGCTCTTCGTGATGCCTCTCTTCTCTCTTTCTATTTCTTTTAATCACAAGTTCTTTTGTCTTGTATCCTTCAGTATGAAGGTCTCTTAACTTCCTTTGTTAAACACTTCAAGCTATTTGTTCCTTTGATAGAATTTTGCAAAGATCTGAACGTTTAATTGAAACACATAGACTGGATATACTCAATATCTGATCAATTATTAACATACCAGATAGCATTTCTCGATATCGAACTTGCTCTAAGTCATGTCAAACCGACGTGGTGGGAAATCATCTCCCTCTTCTCGTAGACCTGTAGCTTCTAATCAGGAGCCTGATACGGTACTTAAAGAAAAATATGGCCGTTACCCGGGACAACCGAACGATAGACACAGTGGATTAACGCCGATCGTGCCGCACATTACAAGAGGCGGAGTTGGAAAAGTCGATGCGAGTACATTACGAAGAGAACAGCAACAGAGATTCCATTACTACCCTGCTTTAAAAGAGACCGGTGGAAAACAAATGGCAAGCCATATGCTCTTGGTCAATTAGGACCCGGGAAATAGTTTGCTACAAACGATGTTGTGTGGGAACTATTACAACCAACTCTTCAACTTGCCTCAATGTTATTAATAAACATTCGGAATGACTTGGTAAATTTACTTAAACCCGATTTCGAATTATCTAATAACTAAAATATAGTATGATACTTTATTGTGGCAAACGAATCCCAATCGATCCTGAAAGAATTCCTGAAAATCTGCCAGAGCACGCCACACCACAATTCCTAAAGGCACTTTTTTCTACCAAGTCGAGAGGATTAGCTCCAGATGATCCAGCTCTCCAAAAGAGCAAGAGAATGCTCTTACATGCGCTGTCAAGTTTTGCTTTCTTGAAATTCAAAGACACTTCCGAGACTTTTTCTTTCAATGGCTGTACTAAGTGCGGATTGCAGAGAATTCCAGATAGTCCACCACTTCTTCACTGTCATATTATTTTAAACCATACCAACCTCGAACCTTTACTGCGACCTAATATCACAGCTTCCGAAAAGCTGGCATATCAATGGAGAGTGGCCGTAACACTCACTCATGAATGGCAAATGACACCTTCTCTATACTATGATTATATATTCTAACATACCTCTTTAGTTTTCATGCAATGTTCAATATTAGCGACTTTATTCGGGCAAAAAGGGATAAAATTCTGTCAAATTGGAACCCGGGCTCGGAGGTGAGTCACTGGGACATCTCAAGGATTTCCTCATTACTAATTAACCAAGCCATATTATGAGAATCACTCGATTCAAGAGTGCGGCTTTTTGATGGAGCAGGTTGCTCTTAGTGGTGTTACTCGTGGGGAGAAGAATCCAAAGGGCTCTTTGTACCCTACAATCGCTCTTTTCTGGACCGAGTGGCCAACGGTATATTGGGCGAGCTATACGTCTAATTTTATGTTAAAAACACCCGCTCTCAGTCCCCGGTACAATTTTTACCCGATACCAGTAACTCATCTTGAAGACGTTCACCAGATGACTTTCTGGCTTCATACTGTCAGAGCATTTGGTACCAAGATGCTTGGCCTTAGATCCAGTAGGGTGAGGATGCAGGTTACTCGACTCCCGCATTTTCCTGACGCATATGTACTAAGCACGGATGATGGCGAAGTTAAACACTTTGAGTGGAAAGCTACGCATATGACTTTAAAATCGAAGCAGGATATGAGTCCAGATGAACGAAGAGCTTACAAAGCTGGGGATGATCTGATTAAAAGGGCAGAATTGAATGAGGAGTTTTTCATCAACAGCTTAGAACAATCCAATCAATTGAAGGCTATCGTTGATTTTAATAAAAGTCTAAAGGACAGACTTGAAGCTATCACTTCGGGTAATTATTCTATTCCAGGACAGGAAATAAGACAGTTAGATCCGGTGGAGATCATCAAGAAATCCATGCAGACTCAATATGATATGCTTATGGGTGCTACAATGACTCATCGTGCAGCTGTTAACACTTATTTTCAAATGGCAATTTCTGGAGATGCTCCCATCGAGGTTAAAGAACATTTATTGATGTTCAACCAAGGATTTAGGGGCTTTGCCAGACAGATCGCTCACGAATACTGGACGGATGAATTATTTCGAGATTATGAAGATATAGATGAAAAGCTAGAGTTCATGCGACAGATGTTATATTCGCCTGCCGACGTAAAAAGCAAAAAATACGCAATGGAATATGAGGAATTTGGAGAAATTGCAATTATCATGAACGCCTACGACCAATTCCACACTGAACCTGAGTATATGGAACAGGTCATTTCTCAAGGGGTGGAAGCCTTGGAAAATCGATGGAGAAGTTCCCGATATGGCAGGACTTGCGCGAATATTATAAAGTTGGCTACAAGTATAGTAACCGGAGAGACTGCAGACCCATTCGATACGATCAATAAAATCGACGCTAAGATACAAACATTGATAGTTTTGTTGAATGGGGAAGACAACAAGCGATGCGATTCGTGGACATCGACACTGGATAATATGATTAAGAGGATGAGGAAGATTTTATCAGACTTATTTGATAAGGTTATGGCCATGCAGGATATTGAGATGGATGAATATGATCATATGGATGAAGATGATATATCAACGGATGATGATGTGGACGATGATTATGAGGTGGATTTCATTCCTGGTCAGCCTGCTTGATAGTATGTCATTTATAGAGAGAGTAAGGATTTCTGTATGTGAGATGCTTTTAAGGTTCCAAACACTTCTCCAAAGATCAGACAGCTTGATTTTCTGACAAATGAAAATTAGCCGTGATCTATATTCGAGTACAGGTCTATATCATGCTCAGCAAGGTGCGCTTTTAGGAATTCACATATTGAAGTAGGTAGCTAACTCAATCATGTAACCCTAGTTGAGCGCCGATAAACGAACCCCTCGACGATTTTTATACGAGGTTTCAATAGATTGATTATCAAAGTTCCTCCAATCCATAACTATCTCCAAATTTTAACTTGACTTGACTGGAATAGTGACGACTCTTTTGTATTCCTTCGATTCAATAGTAACCAGAATAATGAATTTCGAATTCGAAACTCCTGTTCTTTCTCCTTTATTATTTTCCAATTAATTCACCGTCACTGAATTACAGACCCATCATGACCTTCGTCTCAATATTTTCAATTCCAGCACTCATCACCAAGGGAGACCAGTTTATTTTCTCAATCCACGATTGAATCACAAGTCTCTTCCTAGACGCGCCCGACTAACATTAAATCAATACCCATCATACTTCACCAATTATCAAATTCACTTGCAGAAAAATCCCAAATCACCATATCACCATATTACTTTATGATTTCTCATTTAATATAAATCCCAAAAATGACTGACACATTGACACTTTATCGACCCACCTCGGCAATTCTGCCAAATTGGCTTAGCTTGAACTAAGCGAGTGATTTGTGAGTTGGTCTTGAAGCTGGATGATCGATCTTTTGTTTACATCGCAGAGAGTGTTTCCTATAGGGAGGTTTGGATATATGACATGTTGTGAATTAAGTATGTATAATTGTCTCCCTCTGTGGTTTGCTATGATATATACATCTATCTATCCAACCCTTCAACCATCAATTTATTCATACACGGGGCATGGTAATCAGAGCCAAGATATTTGTATAAACTAGCTAAGCTGTTTGGAAATTTAGAGTTCTTGTGGTTTGGTTATGAGCAGGATGATTCGAGGATGCATATGTGGGTTTAGATAACTATAAAGCTAGGTAAATAGGTTCTGGAGACTTGGGGATGCAGGGATGTGTGTTGGTATGGTGTTGTCATAGCCTGGGATGTGATAGAATGGGACAAGATGGGAAGTTTTTTCTAGGGCAGAGAAGTTGGGGAGAATGGGGTAAGCGGTGGATGAGAAATAAAAGACGGTGTTACGGGCTGTGAGGTTGTGGAGATGTGGGAGCATGAAAGAGATACTAGCAAAAAGGTTAAGATAGGATATTTACAGTAGTAAAGAAATCATTGTGGTGAACTGGGGGTAATTTGGAAGATTGTGATAATTTGAGAGTTTCTCAGGGAGGTGATTCTAAAGGTGGGGAAGTTGTGTTGATGAGGAAGGTACAACGACAGGACGGGGTATTTTTTGATAGTGAATGATATTTTCCCAAAGAGGACGTCGTAGTAATAATGAAGTTGTCAAGTTTAGTTGCAAAGTAATAACAAATATCCAGAGAGAAATGAACGAATACCCTATACATAAATAGATAACAAGTTGAATACGAATGAAATCCAACCATCACACAGATCATTCCCACAAGAATCCTTCCTCGCAGTATCAATAGAATCATGGGATATTCCCGATCTCCATAATTCAATACCGGCAATCACCAATTCGGAAAGAAAAGAAAATTCGCCTGCATGGATCATTTTCCTTCACATACATATCAAGATCAAGATCGAGATATGAATGATCGAGAAACCCAGATCTAGACCCTCACCCAAAATATAAAAAAGAACAAATGACATCCTAAGTCTCCTGATCCTTTTAAATATCTCAAGATGTCTCAAAATTAACATCAATCAATCAATCCAGAAAAAGCGAGATTGTTAAATCACCCGAGCCGTTGGTACCCTTTCTTGATTTTTGTGCAAATGCAATGCATCTCCCAAAATTCAAACCAAAGATCTCGAATTTCTCAAACTCTAGAATCTCATCATACACATTCCCAAACATTGATATTTCATATATCCCCGGTCGAATGACAGTATTCAGCCGTGTGTGTCCACATTCCTCGCCTAGACTCATCTGACCCGAAAAACAGCGCTCTCGGTACTCTCCGCGGAATGTGGGAGAAACATGCGTTGCTTTTGCGTCTAGATCTGATTCTTTACTGAGATGCAAAAACTGGATGGATGGATGGGATAGTAAAGGAGTGGAATGTGTAGAAGTTGGGGCAACGAAGAATGAACTGAAGAGAAGGGAACTGATGGGAAAGAAGGGAAAGGACAGGAAAGAAGATACATATACATACATACATATATATATCCCTCCTTCCTTCGCATCATTTAAACAAAAAGCACATCATTCAGGATTCAGAGAGAACTAGATTACTTCTCATACAATACTATTCAATAGTATTCAATTCCCGCAACACCCCAAACCAAATTCCAAATTCCAAAAAAAGAAACCCTAAGAAAAAATGCACTTCCCAACCCAAATCCTTCTCACCACCACCCTCCTCAGCACCCTCGTTCTCTCCATCCCCCAAGGCCCCCCTATGAACGGTGGTGGCGGCGGCGTTCAAGGAACTGTACTTATCCCTTCCCTTCCCTTCCCCTCCCTGTTTCTACCCCCTTTCTCCTCCCCCCACTAACCCCCCTAGTGCAACTTCTTCTGCTGCGAACGCAATCTCGGCACGGGCGGTACCCTCTGCAAAAATAACACCGCGATCCCGCATCCATATTCCGATGATTGCTCAACGATGCCGATTGGAAATAAGCCGGGTGGGAGTGGAAAGGCGACGCCGGTGTGCTGTGCGAATGCGAATTGTGCGGGGCAGCCGGGGTGGTGGACGCCGATTACTAATGTTTAGAAATGTTTGAGGGGGAGGAGGGGGGTGGAGGTGAGGGGGATGAGGATGTGAG
>PQXI01000182.1:41027-72925 GCA_004786145.1 Botrytis paeoniae | reverse complement strand
GGGGGGCGGGGGAGTGTTTATTGAACTCGGTGATGGAGGGAGAATCTTGATGGTGCAATTGAAGAGAGGAGAGACTTACAAAGATCACGATATTGAATGTTACGACGAGGTTTGCGTTCAGACTTGACAACGTTGTGGCCTGACTCGGCCATGTATTGAATGAACATTTCCTGAAATGCATACTTAGCTTTTGTATGAAGAATATCAGATGAAGAGTAATAACATACGGTGGCTAGAGTAATAACAAATGCAGCATTGTTGGAACACATGTTTATGTCTTGATCAGTCCCAATTATCTTCTTGATACGTGATACTAGTGAATGTTAGTTGGCGAAGAGGGAATTTTGAGGGTGTTCTGAAACTTACAAGGTAGTTGAGTTGTTCCTGTTACCTCTTGAGGAGGAACTGTAGAATAATTGGAAGGCATAGTAACGGCTGGGCTTAAAGAACGGTCTGGTTGAAAATGATTACTGAGAAGATCTATCTGTAGGACACTTAGTTATTTAGTTTTGAAGTAATAAACTTGACATAATATGCAGAATATGAAAGAATATCCGGAGTATCTTTGTACAATGGAGTTTGGTACCATGTCACTGCAGTAGACGCAAACCGAACACTTGTAGGTTACGATACTCTCAGAGCGAAGAACATATCGAAACGTGATCACGTGTCCATTGAAAAAGGGGAGAGTCCAACAAACACAATTATGATGGTGGCCTTCTTTGAATTAAAGTTGATTCAACTCGAATCAAATGGGGAGCGTTTTTAAACAGTGGTGATATACACATAAGACCTCTGCAATATCCCGAGTTTATAGAATTCCCAGGCTTTCTCAGGGAGGACATCGAGAGTATCAAACTCTACATGAGAAATTCCAGCCATTCATCGATGAAGAACAATATGTCACGTACCTCTTTAGAAATATGATTAATTTGTATTATTTGAAGGTGTCGAGAAGTATGTAGCCAAGTTGAGTTTATACAGGATCAAGGAAGCCAAATAAAAAGAAATAGCTCTCGCGCGTTCGAGGAGTGAATACATAAATGTTCTTATGGTTAACCGTAGTAATTTATCCAAGTCACGTGACCTTCAAATACAATTCATTCTCAATGAATGAATGCTTCTACGCCCTAGTAAAGTTCAAGATTCTAATAAGTTGTGTTCGTCCTTACTACGAACAATGATCTATCAATGGGTGTATAGTTACCTCATTGTCACTAAGAAAGATGGTAAACCTTTGTTTTCAACGTTCTCCTCACTAAATACCCAGGTACCTGTTGTTCATTACCATGAAGCTGCCACTAGTAAATAGTCATGACGCTGGCATTTTGGACTAAGTAAACAAAGGCAATTTTAGCAGATCTATTCGACCTATCACTAGATTCCGCATCTAGTAACTTTCAACCCCTGGAAGATATGACAAGTAAAGAGCTTACAAGTCAAAGATCAATTCTTGAAGTTGCCAATCAAGGTTTGGCTCAGAGCAGCTATCTTTTTAGGGCTTTCTGAGATGCGGTTTCCCCTCCAGATACTCCGGTCAGTGCCGTGAGTTCCTTCTCTCAATGTATTGTTTATGAGTGCTTCTTAGAGTAATTGCTCTTCGAATCTTTCTAAATCGTTACATCAATTCTTTCTTTTTTGCTTCGTCAACATTTTTGGGTATCCCACCTCTATTTACAATGGCTCCCATTGCTCCAGGTGATCTTAATTATTTCACTTGTACTTTGGGTGAAGCCAGTAGTAGAAAGTTAACCCCAGTCGATGAATATGACACAATCAATGAACTCCTCGATCACCATGCTGAGAAGTATGGAGACCAATTAGCTATAGCGATCCCTGAAGAAATCGACAATAGGAAGGATTTCGTAGAGAACTCAATTACTGGATCGTCTGATGGTACCAAACGGGTATTGAATGGTCAGGGAGCATCTTCGTCTTCTAGTAATGGAAGAAAAGAAATGAGACATAGCTCACCAGAAAGGAATCCAGCACGAGTTTCGAATGGCAACGGAGTCAATGTCGCTGGTGCTGAAGTGGCCCCTACAGAATGGAAGGTCCATCTTTATAATTTCCAAGAACTTCAAGATTGTTCATTGAAATTGTCCCACAAATTAGCTTCTTCCGAGGAGCTTTTTCAATCTGACGATTCGACCGCAAGAGATTCGACACGACCCAAGTGTGTCGGTCTCATGGGTAGAAGTGATCTGGCTTTTCTATTCAGGTGGTTGGCATTAATGCGATTGGGAGTATCCGTTATGGTCATGGTGTAAGTTGCAAATGTCTCTAGTCATGAGCAAGTTTTTTTAAGCAGGGTATTTTGTAGTAGACTGGATGGAAAGTTCAATATTTGAAAGCAGTTCGAATATCAAGGTTCTCTCAAAAAACCAGACCACCAAACGTTGAATTAGATTCAGGAACTGATAGCATCCGCTTATACTGACACAATATAGGCCATCACTTAGCTCGGAAGCTGTTCGGCATCTTTGCAAACAATGCGATATTGATATTGTATTTTACGACGTTGACCTCTTACAACAATATGTGGAAATCCAGAAACTCGAGAAGATCTCACGCAACACTCCACTTCAGATGCGGGGGTATTCAAGGAAATCTACTATGGAATTAATATCACATTCCGAGAGAATTCCATCACACATTCCATCGTATAAGGTCACGGGTAAAACCCCAGCTTACAATCATCATACCTCTGGCACCTCCGGCCTTCCGAAGCCTGTTCCCTACACTCACCATGTTGCATGCGGAGTTTTGCCAATTTTGGATGGTCGAGGAACATTGTCCTTTACCACAACACCTCTATACACCGGCGGTATTGCAGATTGTTTGCGTGCTTGGACTAGCTTATCAACAATCTGTCTTGCCCCTGATGGTCAGCACCCACTTACTTCGGAGACAATCATTAATTGTTTCTCGCAAATAAAAGAGAAGTATGAATCATCTATACGTAGAGTGCACAAGTTCGGAACACGACCCAGGTCAAAATCGCTTACGCTTAGATTGTCCAATCAAATTCCAAAGTCAATATACTTCTCCTGTGTCCCAACGATAGCACAAATGCTTTCTACGACATCTAAAGGACTTGAATTCCTTCGTACGATGGATATTGTGGGTGTAGGCGGCGCTAGTTTGCCAGAAGAAGACGGAAAATTGCTCATCTCTGAAGGAATCAATCTTGTTTCTCGTTATGGTAGTGCAGAGTGTTCATTTCTTCTCTCGACCCACCGAGATTACAAAACCGACAAAGAGTGGCAATATTTCAGAGCTGCGGAAGGTGTTGATTCTCTCAAGTTTGAACCACTAAATGATGGTTCTAATAGATTTGAATTGGTGGTTATGAGTGACTGGCCACAATTTCCAAAGGCCAATCGAGAGGATGGATGTTTTGCAACAAGTGATTTATTTGAGCCACATCCTTCTATAAAGAATGCATGGAAACATGTTGGTAGAGGTGATGCCCAAATCACTCTTTCGACTGGGAAGAAATTCGATCCCATTTACACTGAAGAAGCATTGAAGAGGTTTCCAGATATAAAAGATGCATTTGTCTTTGGAAATGGACAAATGTACCCTGGAGCAATAATCATCAAGTCTCAAAACGCAACAAGTAATTTCAGCGATGATGAATTCAGGGACATGATTTGGCCATATGTCGAGGACGTGAACAAAATTGTTCCACCCCATGCAAAAATCTACAAAGACATGTTAGTCTTAAAGCCACACACCGATTCTTTGGAAAAAACCGCAAAGGGAACCACAAAGAGGCAAAGTGCCAACATGCACTATGATTTCGACATCAAAAGTGCTTATGATGGCGATGCGTCAGCGTTCAACAGTGAAGTCTCATTAGAAAGTGTAATGGAAGTTGTCAAAACAGCCATTGGCGCTCCAATAGACCTGAAATATGACTCCGACTTTCGGGCTCATCACATTGATTCTGTTCAGGCGACGCGGATTCGATCGCATCTCAATTTGGTGACTAAAATTTGTTCTTGAACTTAATATCTTACGCTGATAAATTTGCAGGCGTTCCTTCGCGGGTCTAAACCCTTTCCTTGGAACTTAGTCTACCAATGTGGTAGTGTCACAGCGTGAGTACTCAATCATTAATGATACCAGGCATTGACTTTGTCAAATATTCTTTCCATATGGTTTTTATTGCATATTTAAGAATCAAAAATGGTAGAATTTATCTGCTACAGCGAGGGACTGACAACATGAATTAGGCTTACCGAATACATCAAAGCCTCTCAGAATGGATCCATTCCCGAGAATGAGAAGGATGAAGCGCATCAGATGAACAGCATGGTTGAACACTTTAGTAAATCATTCAAGGACGAAACAGAATCATGTAACACACCTGACAAAGAAACCATAGTAAGTATTCAATCAACTGGTGTACATGGCATACCCAATGCCTCTAAGAAGAATATTCTGACGAATAATTCAGATTGTAACTGGAGTCACTGGTACCCTTGGTATGAACATAGTCGAATTGTTGCGATATATGACTACAAGTCATGAGGCACTTCGGATCGTTTGCCTCGTTCGAGCCAAAAATGATGAACAAGCTCGTGAGAGAGTAGAATGGGCGTTGCAGTCTCATTACCCCGAAAACTTGAAATTCACTGCCCAAAATATCGAGTGCAGAGCTGTGAAATTAGATCAAACTGAGTTAGGCCTTTCAAGAGATGTATTGGAAGATCTTCGTCAAAATGCTACCACAATCATTCATGTAATTTTCCCCAGTTAACAATCATGATTGATACATACTGATGCTAGATTACAGGCAGCCTGGGAGGTTAATTTCTCCATTCCCTTGAAAGATTTCACCGAGCAGTTTCAAGGACTTCGCAATTTGATAAATTTCTCCCTGTCTGGGGAAGCACCGAAACATCTTGTTTTCTGTTCATCTACTGCAAGCGTGGCTAACACTAAAATCGAAGAGAACGAGGACAAGGATGAAGACAAGGACGAGGAGGACTTTAAAATTATAGAAAGTATAAATCGCAATCCTTTGGATGCTGGTCCGTTGGGTTACTCGAAGAGCAAGTGGGTTGCTGAAGCGATCTGCTCTTCAGCGTGTCAAATGACAAGAGCAAATATTAGTATTGTGAGAATTGGTCAATTATCAGGCAACACTTTCAATGGAAGCTGGAACGAAAAGGAAGCATGGCCACTCATGCTAAGCACTGGGGGCCCTGAATGTCTAAACTCTCTCCCAGAACTCGATATTTCACTTTCCTGGCTTCCAGTCAATACAGCAGCTGCAGCTGTGATTGAAATTGCTTGTCAAAAGACTTATTGGAAGCCTCTACAACCACCCCCATCCCCACACGAAGCAAGTGTCTTTCATCTAGTAAATAATTCAACGGCCATAACATGGAAGCACTTGTTAAAATGGATTGGTCACGAGGGCAAGACTGAGGAATTCGGTAAATGGCTGCAACGTGCTGAATCGCCAAGTCCCGAAGGATTGAAAGAAAATCACCCGGCAAGATCATTACTTGGCTTTTGGAAAGACATGGAAAAGCAAAATAAGGAGAACTCTACGAGAAAGGCAACATTTGGTCTTCTAAGAACAAGACAGGTTTCTGAGACCATGAGTGACTTCACTGATATTGATGAGGAGTATGTGAAAACTATTTGGGGGTGGGTTCAAGCTGTTGCACGAAAGTGGGCAGATGAGAACAATGGTGAACCAAAGAAGAAAGCTTCCTCATTGAAATCAGAAGAATCTTTGAGAGCGGAATCGCCTGTGGGATCGGAAGCGTCTCTGGCAAAGGATTCGGTAGCATCTATGAAATCGGACGATGATGAAGGTGTTAGTGGTATTAATGGTGTTCCAAAGAAAGATATACGCATTTCGATGGACTCGTCTTTGGGATCGGATTCAAATGTTCTTCGGAAAAGGTAGGCTTAATCACTGGTCATGATGGATTCCAGCCCTTACAATAAGTATGTTATGGATATGGCTTAACTCGAGGGTGTTTCGTAGTATGGGTCAATTGTAAGGTAATTACTATACCCAGGTATTATTAACAGAGTGTTATTTACCAATAAAAAGCAATGCTAAAATTCTTTATTCAATTGCTCCTCATCATGAAAATAAAGTTGTTGCCGATGGCAATATCCGTGATACTCTTATTGTCTTTCATGAATCAGGAGGCACGATGGTGAATACCCAAGTGCTCGGGCTAAACATTGAGCTGATCTTCTACAGAAAAATATGTCTTGACAGTGTCTATTCATAAATACTTCATCAATCACAATTTAGTCACTAAATATCCTGAATATTTTCCCAATAACCACAATTGTGGTCGAAGGCTTGAGCTTGAACACCTTAAACACATGATTATGATGCCTTAGGCACAAACTTCAGTCGCAAGGCACCAAATAATAACTTAAGCTAAGCTCCAAAATGAAGCTCCTCTCAATCTCACCATTCTCATCGCAAACAACTCAATAACTCACCATGTCTACCACCAACGCACCCAGTGGCTCACCCCCACCAAACGCTACGTACGTGTCATTGCACCCCGACACGTCCTAGCCTTCCTTCCCCAACCCACAAACTAACAAATCTAGACTCTACGTCAACAATCTCGAAGAATCGATCAAGCCCGCCGCGCTCATCGAAGCCCTCACGGAACTCTTCTCCGAATACGGCACCATTTTGGAAATCATCGCAAAGACTAATTTGAAGGCCAAGGGACAGGCATTCATTGTCTTTGAAGATGTAGAGAGTGCGACAAAGGCGATTGAGGATATTCAGGGCTTTGAGCTTTTTGGAAAGGAAATGCGAATTGCGTATGCGAAAACCAGGAGTGATGCTAGTGTGAAGAGGGAGGGCGGGCATGAGGAACTGGAGGTTCATAAAAGGAGGAGATTGGCGGAGAAGGGTGAGTTACTTTTTCTGTCTTTGGTTATTTCATTTCCTTTCCTTGCAATTGTATGATGGATATACAGTGCGGGATTGAATGTGCATGTGGATGTGGATGTTACATGACATAATGGCATAGCTGACGAAATCTACTCTTTCCCCCTACAGAAAGAAAAAAGGCCGCCGAACTTACCCTCCGTCCTACGACCGGTCCTCCTCTTGCCAACCCAGCAGATCTCGCTGCACGACCCACCAAAGCTACTCGTGGCGCCGGACTCAAATCTTCCAATCCTGCTGCTGCGGCTGTCGTACCAGATGAATACTTACCTCCTAACAAGATTCTCTTTGTGCAGAATCTTCCAGAAGAATATGATGTTGATATGTTAACAAGTATTTTTGGACGATTTGAAGGCTTTAAAGAAGTGAGATTGGTGCCGGGAAGAAGGGGTATTGCATTTGTGGAATATGAGACTGAGACAGGAAGTATTGGTGCTAAGGAGAATACGGCGGGTATGGCTTTGGGAGATGAGCAGAAGGTTATCAAGGTTACTTATCAAAGACAGTAAGTTGTGAAGGGGTGTTTCTACATAAGAGTATCATAAGGAGCGTTCAGATTGCTTGCCCATTTGTATGGAAAGTCATTGCGAAAATGGACGAAATACTTCAAAGATTGCTTTTCACAAATGAGTGTAGCTAAATAGAGAAAACAATGCTCAATCTTAATTACAGTATTCGCTAATGCTACATGATATTTATTCGAGTTGATGACCCGATTGCTGAAACTTAAAACAAGTAAAGCGGCATTCGTGAGACATCAGAAAATAACATCCGCATCTTCCTCATCACCTAGAATATCTCCAGTATGGGAAGGATTCTCCTTATCACTACCATCGGCCTTCTCCTTCTCTGCTGCCGCTTCTTTCTTTGCCTTCATCTCTGCATCTTGAGCAGCTGTATCCCTCTGCTTCTTGTTTTGGACTTTCTTCAACCGGAAGAATTCTTCTCTGTCCAATTCATCGAGCTCTGAGTTGATATATTTGATGGTGTTTTCTGTACGTGGAATAATCACATGTTCACTGTTATTTGGTTAGTGTGAGTTAATGGGGGGCGTGATGTAATGGTAGAAAGACTAACATTGCGTTTACTATATCAAATTAGTACATGTTATGTGCTTCGAATCTAGAATTGAACTTACCTCTCCTGTTCACAACCTTGATAACCTCATCCAAAATAACGAAAGCAGTCTAATCACAACATATCAGCCTAATTCAACGCATTTCCTCTCCCCTGATTCGGGTCAGTTGTATCCTATACATACCTGCAAACTGGCTAATTCCACCAATGTCTCCACAGCTCTCGCATAAGTCTCCCTACATCTCTGTACCTGTTGACCACCCTTTCCCAAACCCGTCAAGCCAAAATCATTATTGCCTTCCGTTGTATAGCTTTCAAAAGCCGGCAAGAATACACCAGATACATTCTCTTGTTTCGTCCGTACACGGAATCGTGCCGATTTCGCGGATTCTTGTACTTGGTAACCAATATCTCCTCCTACCGCATAGGTTACTTCTGCTAGAGAAAAAGCGGCTATCTGCATCACTCGACCCATCTTTCGTTTGGCTTCATCGATTCTGCGGGTAATTTCTAGATTAAAGTTAGGAATCTCTGAGAGAATACTGGTAGCATGGCAGGAGAAATACCTCGGAAACGTCTGCGCAATAAGAGTTAGTGTGGTAAAGAGCTTGTTGGGTTGAGAGTGAACATACTTGGTTAAAGCTTCACTCTTTCTCTTTAATAAATCATGACCAGTTTGCGCTCCCTTCAACTTCGATTTCATCAATCCCAAGGACTGTCGTGTTGGGAAAACAGCTTCTCGATTCTATATTATGTTAGTTATGAAGATATATGAATCCATTGGAATTGGTTGCTTTGTCTTACCCCGGCTCCAGACATTTTGGTAGCTTTTCGATTTGACTAGATGATTGGCAAAGTAATACACCTATGAATCCAAGTTCTTTCTATCAATTCAAGCGTAAAGGGGAACTCTCAAAGTATAAAGAGAGGGCTGTTGTAGAGTGGAAAGAGAAGGCTGATAAGAAGTTGTTGATTAAGCTCTCGCTCCCACTTCAAGGTTGTAACTGCCCAAGTCCAAGCTCTTGGGGGTGTGAGCTTAGCGCTTCTCAAACAAAATACGCTGGCTCGGCTGGTTACTGTTGTATCTCAATTATTTTCACGTGATTCAAGTAGATCTCAATCTTCGGACATTGTATCTTTGGTTAGGAAGAGAGATTGGTTGTCATTATTCACTCCTCGAGTGGATATTAGACATTTTTAGTAGTTTTACTAGACACCAGATCCTTTCCATCTTTTGTTTCTTCCTTTACTGATTCTTATTCTCCTCGGGTAGAAGAGGTTTACATTTCCCCCAATACTGTCGCTTAGTCTCCCGTAGTGCTAATGACCCTGGAGTAGCATTAAGTAGCAAAGTCGGTTGATTGTTGGTACGGAAAAAAAAAGAGGTCGAACGACAAGATCAGACCAACCCAACACCCTCTACGTCTTTTAAGACGGTCATCCAAATATTTCTTCCTCTTGGGACTGATCGCATTCTCTGTTTTCCAGGCAGAGAATGCCTGGAGAGTTGCTCCCTATAATGGCTGCTCCCAGCGTCCCCGAAATAAAACCCGCGTTAACCTTATCGATTCGAGGAAAGCCAGATTTATATCTTATTGTCCGTCAATTCCCTCAGATCCCTATAATCCCATTAAACGATCACGTTGACTAATTAAATCGATAGTCTGAAGAAGATACTATCTATGAGCAGGATATCCTTCGCGATCCAGGCAGTACGAAGCCTTGGTTGGCATACATCGAGTTCAAATTTCAGCATGGCACAAAACTCGAGCAAGCTTTCGTTTTGGAACGAGCTTGTTTACAATTACCCAGATCTTATAAGTTATGGAAAATGGTATACATCTATGCGCGCAAACCCCGCTTTAATATCCGCTGACGGAAAATAGTACCTTACATTACGAATGAAGCATTTGGGAAAGTTGAATCCTGCAGCTTTTGCCCCCGAATATGCCAAAGTCAACGCGCTTTACGAAAGAGCCTTGATTCTTTTGAATAAGATGCCGAAAATCTGGGAAATGTACCTTCAATTTTTGCTACTCCAACCCCTCGTTACCCTCACGCGCCGAACTTTCGATCGAGCACTTCGAGCTTTACCCATTACACAACATAACAGAATATGGGCCCTTTACCGTCCTTTTGCGAATTCCGCGTCAGGTTCTACAGCTGTCAAGATATGGCGACGTTACATGCAGATCCATCCGGAGGATGCCGAAGATTTTATTGAACTCTTAATTGAGATGAAACTTTATACTGAAGCCGTTAAGAAATATATGGATATACTTAATAACCCAAAATTCCGGAGCAAACATGGAAAAGGCCATTATCAATTATGGAGTGAGATGGTAGATCTTCTTGTGGAGCATGCCAAGGAAGTTGAAACAGGAGATGAAATCGGAATTGATGTCGAAAAAATCATTCGAAGCGGCATTGATAGATTTGCGGATCAGAGAGGAAAATTATGGTCCGGGTTAGCAACATACTGGATCACTCGGGGTAGTTTTGAACGGGCACGAGATGTATTTGAAGAGGGAATCACTACAGTTATGACCGTTCGGGATTTCACACTGATATTCGATTCTTATGCCGAATTTGAGGAATCGATTACTGGGGTTCTAATGGAAGCGGCTGCAGTTCGATCAGAGAAGGGTATTGTGGACGAGAATGCAGACTTTGATTTGGATATTCGAATGATGAGATTCGAGCAACTTATGGATCGTCGACCATTCTTACTGAACGACGTATTATTGCGGCAAAATCCAAGCAATGTACCCGAATGGATGAAACGTATTTCTCTGTGGGGGGACAACAAAGTTGAAGTGGTTAAAGCATACACAGATGCGATTGCTGCTATTCAGCCGAAGAAAGCCGTTGGACAGTTCCACGAGTTATGGTCAAATTACGCCAAGTTCTACGAGGAGGGTGGGGATTTACGTAACGCTCGTGTTATCTTCGAAAAGGCAGTGAAAGTACCTTTTAAATCTGTAGCGGAACTTGCTGATACTTGGATTGAATGGGCGGAGATGGAATTAAGAAACGAAAACTTCGATGAAGCTGTAAAGATTATGGCAAAGGCAGTTCAGGCACCGAAGCGGTCTAATGTTGATTATTTCGACGAGACTCTTTCACCTCAACAAAGAGTTCACAAGAGCTGGAAGTTGTGGAGTTTCTATGTAGACTTGGTGGAGAGTGTTAGCACATTGGAAGAGACCAAGAAGATATACGAACGAATATTCGAACTTCGAATTGCAACACCACAAACTGTTGTCAATTACGCCAATTTACTGGAGGAGAACAAATATTTCGAAGAGTCATTCAAAATTTACGAGAGAGGACTCGACCTATTCAGTTATCCGGTAGCATTCGAACTCTGGAATTTATACTTGACCAAGGCAGTTGATAGAAAAATTGGTATCGAACGTCTTCGAGATTTGTTCGAGCAAGCAGTCGAAGGATGCCCCCCTAGATTTGCTAAAGTACTGTATCTTATGTATGGAAATCTCGAGGAGGAGCGGGGCCTAGCAAGACATGCGATGAGGATTTACGAAAGAGCAACTCGGGCTGTCTCTGATGAGGATCGCGCAGATATGTTCAACTTTTATATCACCAAGTCGGCTTCCAATTTCGGTTTACCTTCGACAAGACCAATTTATGAAAGAGCTATTGCGGCACTACCAGACAAAGATGCCAGAGATATGTGTTTGAAATTCGCCGATATGGAGAAACGATTGGGTGAGATCGATCGTGCAAGAGCGATTTACGGACACGCATCACAATTTTGCGACCCTCGAACAAGTCCAACATTTTGGTCAAAATGGGAATCTTTCGAGGTTCAACATGGAAACGAAGATACGTTCAAAGAGATGCTTCGTATCAAGAGAAGTGTTCAAGCACAATACAATACTGATGTCAATTTCATTGCCTCTCAAGCTCTTGCTCGAAGTCAAGCGAAACCTGATGAGGATGGAGAAGAAGCTGCGGATGCAATGGCAGCATTAGAACGCGAGGCAAGAGCTCCTGTTGGATTCGTACCAGCAAGCACAGGTCCTCAAGGAGGAAATATCAAACAACCAGAAATAGTTGTTACTGAGAATCCCGACGCTATCGAATTAGATGGTATGGATGATGATTGAGGGAGTAGTTTGAATGGGGTTTCATTGGTGGGGGAGGTTAAAATACGGGAACGTCAATCAAAGGGAGTTTGGACATAGTGGGAATTTTGAGATCTCAAGGATTCTCAATGCATAGGACGGCGTTTTCAATCGGGTTTACAAACGATCAAGACACTGTTGTCTGCAAATGTATATGTATGTTATTGGTATCATAGGTACAGGCGGTGGAAATATTAAAGATTGCTTCGCTAAATGATGGAAAATGTATTTTCCAAACTTTTCCTCATATCTCTCCTTTTACAATTTTCCCTTCGGGTTCAGTTTTACATAATTCGTCAACACTGAGTCTTCATGTGTCAAATCTCGTTTCTTCTTCATTGATAAAATTCCCTTGTTCTCTTTCCAGTTTCACAGTCTCGTCCTCTCCTATCCAATCACTCGCTTTTGCTAACTCTCCTTCCACCCTGATTTCCTCCCTCCTTATTGCGATTCCCACCTAGACCGAAAATTCCCATGTATCCTTTCTCCGCATGTGTTGCATGGAAAACGGCATCACGATCAATATGCTTATCAACATGACCATCGCGAGAACTTGGCGTTGCGTAGATTGAACCTTTCCGTTTTTGGAAACGAGAAGGGGGTGTTTTCGAAGCGTCTGGATGATTGGGTGAGTTGTGTTAGTGTTGTTATCGATTTTGGCGCGAGGATACAGGAGAAAGAGAATTGGGATTAAAGGGGGAGGAAATAAAAGATGAAGAGAGTGCAGCTTGGGATGTTGGAGGATATGATGAATGGGGTAAAGTAAAAGGAGATGGTGATGATGAGGGAAGGGATGGTAATAACAATGGTGATGAGGAGGGATGGGATGAACGACGACTGAGAGGGAAAACCAACGAACCCCATTCATCAGAACTCAATCTTCGATCTTGATTTGGTGATCCGGAATGTGTGTTTGTTGCGTTTGGAGAGCTGGGCGTGGGAATGTTCATGGGACTCGTGCCTTGAGTTTTGGAAGCAAATGGGTTGTTGTTTGTGGGGTCTTTGCGTTGGGCCGCGAAGGGATCATCGTGAGAGAGACCCATAGGGGAGGTTGGAGAAGTGGGTGAGGTGGGAGATGGGCTGTGGTGGGCTGAAGAAATGGGAGAAATGTATTAGTTGGATCATTTGAAACTTGAAGGTTGGAGAACGAACTCTGTGTTTGTGGTGAGGCCATGTTTATTTTGATGGATATTTCGCTTGTGTGATGATAATCTGTCTTGTCGACGTTTTGGGTTATCTTTTCTGCAGCTTCATGTAATTTGATGCAGGACTTTTTTTTCTCAAAATACACATGTAGATATACTACTGCGACAAGTTTGGTTTGTGCAAAATTGAAGAATTCCCAATTGATATTGATTGATTACATGAACACAAAGACCAAGATCAAGCCAAGAGGAAGGACGGCTGCTCCTCTGTTATTTAAAGCTTCCAGGTATGACGGACCACGACGCACATCTCCGTTGAGACGGCAAGAATAAGAGGGAAGCTCTATCACAATTACAAAATTTGTCATGCCACGATTCTTTGTTTTCTTTGTAGTTTGCCAGACGAGAGTGCAAGATGGAGAATTCCCCGCATGTTTATTTCTGCGTTGTGGAAAGGGTGAACTAATAATGTGAGAGGTGGATTGAGGGGAATACAATTGAAGAGAATCACTCAATCTTGTTGGATGATGTGTGCCTGTCTTACACAAATGGTCAAGGCAATGCACTTGGCGAGACAAGAGTGGCTTTGTGTAACATGAGGAATGAGAAATCATTGGAGGGGACGACAAAGGACTCGAAGAACCCAAGCTCGCTTAGACGAATCGGAGAAGGGAGATGAAGGCGGGGGTTTGATGACGTATAAATATATCTGAATTGATCAAAAAGATTGTGGTGTGTAAAGAAATAAGTCTTGCGATTGTGGACGGAAATCTTGGATAGACTTGGTTGTTTATTATGCTCAGATATTACAAGGGAGATAAACAACGTATTGCTGTTTAGCTCATGATCACTTGGTCTCTTGACATATGAGTTTTGCGCCCAGCCCGTGGGGAAATGGGGGTTTGGGGGCTCATGAAGGAATGAAAGTTCGCCACCTAGTATAGTGGAGAATGTTGTGCTAAGGATAGAGTGGCTGTGATATGGTTGGCAGCAGTTATTGAAATGCCAATAAACTGGGAAGAAAGTGAAGGATCGACAAATCTTGTGATATATTTTTGTGAAGTGTGGTGCGTGGGTTGCGTAAGTGATGGGTTTAGTGGTCGGAGGTCACAACATGATAGGTATGGGTGTGAAGATAAAAGCGAAGTCGCTTGTACCCAGAATTCGATGAATCTTGAGGGGGTTTGTGAAACTCGAAGTTTTCGTCTATCGTTCAGGGTTTCAATCTGGGAATCAATCGTGGAAGAACTTCGATCTGGTCGTTCATATCTAAAGTTCCAGGATCGTCCAACCAAGATGATTTGTTGCTGCGCTCATCGAAGTAGTGTTCTCCTGACTACTACATTAAAATCCTGGTACTGTAATTTGTCTAACTTTATTTCTCTCATTCTCAATAGTTTATACATGAACGTTTTTGGCCCCCATATCACCTTGGAATGGCCTCCGAGTGCAAATTTGAGAAAATTGTGCAGTACGCAACTGATTAAATGCCTCCTCAAAGTTCGACACTGAGCCCACAAGTAAACAAATTGCCTCCCTCTAAACACGCTGATATTTTAATTCTATTTATATACAAAAGATCCACCACATGTTCCAAAATTCCAAATAAAATAGCAAAAATAGCAGAAATAGCATATTAAAAAAGATAAGTGGGTAATCCAGAAATAAATATCAACAACATTCAAACAGCATCGTTATCATCTCTATTCTCGAAAGAGAATCGACGCAAAGCAGTTACTCGCGCAACTTCCGGGGCACCTCCTTGACCTGACTCACTGGCCATAGCATCTTCGTCTCGAACCGTGGGCAGTATATTGCGAGCTCCGTTTTCATCACGTTGAAGGGTATCTCTGAAAGGTTCTTGAATACTCCCTACGTCCTCGTTGCGATATTTAAAAACATCAGTTCCTAGCCGTTCCATTCTCTCAAGTTCCTGTCTATGGGCCAGTCGACGTGCCTGAAATTGATTTTCGCGTATTTCTTCTTCGCGAGCTAATGCTTGACGATGTAATTCTTCCTCACGTTCTTGTCTTTCCACATCGCGGCGATGCCATTCATTTACTTGCGCGTCTCGACTCATAGTAGTTGGAGCGAATGGATTTGGAGGTTGAATACCTGAAGGCATCGCTCTGGCAAAAACGTAGTTACTCGGTTCTGGGGATTCAATGCCAGTAGAAGGAGCGAAATGACTCAGTGGTTGGTCGCTAGAAAGAAAATCTCCAGCAGAAGCGTGGTTGTTAGGTTGTGCAAGGGCGTATGTAGGAGGAGGACTCATGCGGTGCTGAATTTCGGCTATAGGAGAAAAGCCATCGGGACGCAGTCGTGTCTCGGAAGATATGGGCGATACTTGCTTTGCTAAAATCGAAGAGCGAGTAGGCGTTACGAGAATGGATCCTTTCTCGAAAGATGGGTCTGCAGAACTGATGGCGAGAGCATTCATTGATGGTAGTGAAGCTGAATTTGAATCAGAAATAGGACTGATGGTAGGACTGGCAATAGGAGTATTATCGACGGTAATTCTCCCATAGAAAAATTCTGCTGGGACTTCTGCTGGCAGCTCAACTGCGGTTTCTGCGGAGAGTTCTGTGGGAATCACAGCTGCAAGTTCTAAATGTTGGTTTGGGACTTCGGAGCTAACTTCCGCTGGCTGTGCAATGTCTGAGTTTATCTCAACTGGGTGGCTGACATCACTAGGAGCTTCTGAAGGATAAGTCCCCGTTGCTGGAGGACTATCAATTTGTTGAAGATTAATACCAGCTTCGGACTCAGAAGTAGAATTCTTAAGAGCAAGCGCAAGTTTCTTTGGCTTATAGTATTTAATATAGGAAAAGTATAGGGTAGCCAGTAAAGTGGCTATTGTCCCGACTACCCCAATAACTATGCCAGCAATTTGCCCCTTGGTTAAGCGAGTATTCTGACCGGATGACACTGTACCAGTTTCTTGTCCGGTAGTAATATCCCCACTTGGGATAGCAATAATGCTCTTGTTATTTAGAGTATCGGATACATGAACGGCTTGGTGAAGGGAAAATTTATTGGTCTCGTACGAGGTGATAATATATGCCTCCTGTAAAAATGCTCGACCTATAGTGTATTGGCTACTATTTGCTGATCTAGCCAATGGAAAGTAGAATTTTGATGCTTCATCTGTTCCATATTCAGTATTGGGAATGTATGGGTAGGATAATGATAAATCAAAGGCTGCGTATGGTAAATCAATTTTGACAAAATCCGAGTCTGAGGATTTGTCTTTGAACACAAATGTAAAAGTTGTCGTTGTAGATGAATCCGATAGGTTATTATGCTGAGTGGAGTTTTCGTCAAAGGTATACAGGTTCAAGGACTCGTTATAACTTAGTCCTAAAGCATCCGCGAAACGATTGCAAACTGTCTCTGGAAGCCATAGGTAAGGAGTTGAGCTATCAATCAATGCGTTGATATTCTCCTCGTATGACGCAAGTTGAATTGGCGTATTGGATCCATTGGAGGATATTACGAAAATACTGTCAACGAAGACTTGAGGCACAGGTGGATCTTGGGTAAGGGTGAACGAAACATTGTGAGGTACAAATCGATTTTCGTCATATCCGCCCAGTGTCAAAGACATTGGTTCCCCCTTTTGCTCTAATTTCGGTTAACCGACTGTACTAAAGAGCCTTCAAAATTATCAAATACTTACGATATATAGCCCCAGCAGTGTATCCATATCCCGCACCTAATATGTCACCCAGGGTTTCTAGTTGTGCATACGTGACGTTTGGTGTAACATAACTGAAGTTTCCAGTACTGGCACCCAAACCAAAGCTTCCTACACAATACTCTGTAGCATTGATCATCGCGATTGTCGCGTTGGGAATGGTTGGTCCGTCTGGCCCAAATGCGAGATTGTCGAGTCCATACTCTCCATAAGGTGGCCATTGCAGAGAGTTTCCTGTACCGAGACGCCAATATGGAGAAGACTCTAGTGTCAACAGAGGTTCCCATGTGGAAGATTGGTTTGCGTTGAAGATTGAGCCTCGGCTGTCCAGGCATGTTGAATCTTTGAAGGTATCATTAGTATATGAGGGAGACAGAATATTTCAGCTTGTATTTTTAACGTAAACAAGACTGTATATATGCGCCACATAGAATCATTGATCTACAATCAAGGCTCCCATATTCTCAGATTACAACCCCGACTACTTGGAATATCAACACAATGCTTTATGTCCACAGAACAAGTATGATAAAAATAAAAATAACATACCACCATCTTGACAGCCAAATGGCCCTATAGCCCAGGTTTCAGCGCTGAGTGTATTCGGAAAGAGATTGATCCATTGTTTGGGAGTTCCCAGCCTGATCGACACAGCAGACCAAGATCCATCGTCTCCATACCTTTCATTATATCAGCATCTACTTAAACAAATGGGATACTGTTTACTATACCATTCGGTAGAAGGCGTTAGACTTAAAGCTGTAGCAGTCTCCACACTAGTAACATATTTTCCCAAGATCAAGAGAAGAACCGGTTGTGTAAGAGCACACATTCCCATAACAGAGATCATCGTCTTGATTTTTGTATTGCAAACGCAAAATATAACCAATGAATTATGCCAAGCAATGGAGGAATTGAATATATGTATGGTAACGATAAGCCGGCAACTGCAACAAAGGTCCAATGGGACAAACGCGCAAGGTTACCGAGCTGAGCCTCAGACTGAAAAGCAGGTATGAAACACAAACAGCCAATTAGATGTTAAGAAACAAAAGAAATAAAGAGCAATGGATCAAGGAGTGAAGCAGTCAATGATTATTGGATTGGTGCTGTAATTACTTTGATCTCTGATTGTTTTGTTATGGGGAAAAGAGAGAATTAAGAGTTGGTGTGGGGCAACCGAATTAGGAGAATGAGAGAATAACTATATTAGGCAAGGGAAAGGGGTCACTTAGCATCGACTAAGCGAAAGCATACGATTGAAAAAAAGCTTTCACATTAAACAAAAGTTCACTATCATACATCTCCTTATTAATTATTTTCATCTATCAATAATATGAGATCAATCAACTATGAATTTGAAAGGTTCGGGCCTTGCCGAAAGCCATCACTGCGCTCTCTAGCTGCCAAGAAGAACTCTCAATCCCGGAACAATAGAACGATTGCTGGTCTTTAGAATGCCAATTGAGTTGAGGGTGAAGGGAAAGAGAAAGATTGTGGCATGGCTGATAAGTTAAAATAAGGTTAGAGAAAGCGGAGTCTTTACCCAATTTTAGAAGTCAGTGGATGGTGGACGCAATTTAGATCAGATCAGCACGGTCAGTCGGTCAGGAACAGGGCCTTGAAGTAGAGCTATCGGCTAATTCACTGTATAGGGAAAGGACATGATATATATGTCTATTCCTTGAAGGACTTATCAAATTTTCCTTATTAGAAATATTATACTATATCAGTACTTTTCTAAGGCAATGTTCTTAAACAGAGAATTTAATCATTGATTTACCGACAGTGAATAAAAACACTGGCTAGACCTTCCACTGCCATCCGCTATAGTCTATTTGAAGAGATGGAAGAACTTCATAGCGTTGAACTTAATCACAACAGGCTTTCGCTTTTGGTTAGCATTTTGCCACAATGATATTGTGGCTACGCGAAGTTGCTAGACTATCTCGGAGCCATTAACAGACTTTTCATCTGTGCTACCAACTTTTGAAGAATCACGGAAACTATCTCTGTGGTAGTTCAAAAGCACAATTAGATACCCACTACAGCCTTGAATGTAGCAAGTGTTTGATGTAGATATCCTCCAGGATTTTTTTTAGGTGTCAGGAATTACCCAATCAACTGTCTGCTCTCAATATTTTGTCAGTTCAGGATTCAAATCTCCGTATATCTTTTCCATCATTTCAGTTCAGAGCGTAAAAGTTTGTTTCTCGGAAAGTTTGTCGCTTAGCCATATCTGGATTGGACTCGCACTAAAAGGTACCTACATTTACGACATGAGCCTACTTTAGCATTTCGACGATCTCCCTGTATCCGATATCCGACAACTCTACTTAGTAAAGTGAGTAACAAAGCTTTTGAAGGAGGCGATCATACGAATTTGCATTGTGAAAAACCGTGATGCTACCAACATTCTCTGATAACATGCTGCATTCCACAAAACGAAATGTGATATATGCTTAGCATGCTATATCCGAATTTATTCAAGCATATTTTGTTCAAAGATAGTAGCGGGTTTGATGAAAGCATTGTAAGCCACTAGTTATACCTTGGAAATATCATGGCCGACACGTCTCCTTTTTCACACTTCAAATACCGTGGGCGAGTCACTTGCTATCCATTAGTACAAGCAGCACTAGAGTCAAGATCAAAGCACTACCTGTTCTATCTTCATCAAATAAGTAAGTGAAATTATGTTGGCAAAATAATGAGCCCGTTCAAATAGGATTGATTTTTCATTCCAGTCTCTCGAGCATTCAGCAATTTGACATTCTTCCCTGTACATTCGCTTTTTGAAATGTTTTACTGTGATTTTCTTCTACTTATTACTTATGTGGGCTGGATCTGAAAACAATCTTTTTCTCGTATTATAATCTCATGAACAGTCAGGCAAGCTTTGACTGTTGTCTATTGCATTAGGCATCGACAGGACCGACTATTTTGTGAGCTGATCTGGAGCAATGCTTTATCATGGATCAATTTTCATATGGATTTTCATTCTTACTAAATGCTCTGGAGTTTTTGCTCAAGGTACGCTTGAATCCATCTGCCCAAAGACTACATCACTAATATAAGCAAGCAAAATTCCAACAATTTCCAAATTCTAGCATAACTTCTACGTTTTACACTACACATGAAAGCTTTGCCAATCCTCTTGTCGTCACTACCACGCCTCAATGGTCTGGGAGATTCAGTGGCGTTACATCTGACACAGTTCCGGTCAGCAATCCTACACCTCAATGGCCAAGCAATATCATAAACGTGACTTCTATCTTCACATCGACCCTTAATTCTACCTCACGGTCTCAAAGGTTCATTGCTTCAACAACTTTCGGACTCGGCACAAACTTCGGTTATCCAATTGTGCCCACTAACTCGAGACAACTGATCAATAATCCAAACATGACTACATTCTCTTTTCATCACCAAACGGTTTCTAGTTTCGGGCACAGTGAGACGGGAACTTTCAACAATACTATAGTCAACACATCCGTCACACCTGAATTAGATTCCGAGACGGATCCGTGCATTGCTCTTGATTCTACTGACGACGACTATTATGAATTCATTCTGGTACCCAACACAAGAACAATTACACTTGCTAGCAATGCAACATACACCCCAATACCAGAGTTTACTCCTCCAACTTATTGTCCACCGGGGACATCACCAGCGTATGAGCTACCATCGTTCCCATTTGGTAATGATACCGACCCGAATCTGATAGAGTCAAATGAAACAAGTACAAGAGAATATCTAACACTGTCGCCATTAGCGCCTCCCAGTTATTCACAAATAAGGACGACAACAGTTGTTGTTACAAGCAAGAACCCACAGGTTGTTTTTACCTCTTATACTCCACCACATTTCCCGGGAATTCCAGTAACAAAAATTGGCAAGCCATTTACACCAACTTTTATGTCAACTTCTACACCAAGCTCTTCGGGTAAAACAGTTAGCCCTGAATCAAACAGTTTAGGAAATCCTGATGCAGAATCTAACAATGATTCCGGATCACCTTCAATTTCTATAAATTCAGTGGTAGTCCTTGGAGTACCGATTATCTTGACACCGAGCAACGTTGTTATAAATGGGCATACAATTCAGAGAGGAAATTCGCCTTCAACCATTAAGCAAAAGGGGCATATGTTTACGGTTAATCCATCTGAAGTAGTAGGCCCAGGAACAACATTGACATTACCAAGTTCATATAGAGCTATCGAATCCACCAATCCAGGGGCAAAGAGTATGCAGTCGCAACCAAATCCAACTCCAGCATCCAGGGCAGGTAGTCCTGAGATATCGCCAACTCTGACTATTGATTCAGGGGGTTCAGAGGCAACTAGTGTGCAGTCACAACCAAATCCTACTCATGCTTCAGGGACATCACCAACCCTGACTACTAATTCAGAAGGAGAGAATATCGAAATGTCAGCAATTTCAACTGTGGTGGATAACATTCCGGTAAAACTAGGAGAATCCGTTGCCGTCGTGAATGGTAAGAGCTATTCAATAGGTTCGGTAGCTCCTCAAGTAGTGACTGTTATAAACACCCAGACAATCACGATTGGTGTTGCCGGAGTCCAATTTGCGCACACGACGCTAGCGCCTTTACTTGTTGAACCTACGAACCATGTGATTATCGGTGGTGAGCCCATAAGTGTTGGAAATTCGTTGGCATATATTGGGTCTTCAACATTTACTTACGGATCAGGATTGGCCATTCAAACTGACTTATTCAATGGACAAACAATACGCATCTACCCTAGTGGAGTAGTCTTTGCGCAAACGACTTTGGGAGGTAACTCAAGATCAGGAAATCAAATTGGAATAGTTGGCGGTCTCTCGGTCACGGAAGTAGGTTCATCAATTGCAATTATATCTAGCATTACGTTCAATATTGGACCGGGTGCTACTCCTACCAAGACAGTGATCAGTGGGGAAAGTATATCTGCAGATCAAAGCGGCCTGGTGCTTGCTGGTACAACTTTATCATACCCTCTCATTCTCGCGACACATCCTGTCACAATTTCAGATGTCATATTCACGCAAATTGGATCAAGTCTAGCAGTTATAGACGGAACAAGCTTTACTTTTGGACCAGGAGCAACACCTACTAGTTATACCTTCAATCGACAAACTATAAAAATTGGAAGTAATGGCATTGAGTTCTCGAAAACCACATTTACAGGTGTCTCTGAATCTTCCTCAATGCAGGCTATGTCTACAAGTGCAAGTAAAGGATCGAAGTTCAAAACTACAAGCGAAGACTCAACACACACGTCTACATCTGCAGCGGCGACATCCACAGATCAAGAGAGCGACGCTGGGAGGATCAACGCTCCATTCGAAATATACGGATGCATCACTCTTGGTCTCGTTATGATGATGACTTAATTGAAAGATGAGATAATGTCTCACCATGGAGTTCTAGGAGTTATGAAAAAGTCAGGTGGAAAATTGGATGGGATGGGAAGATTGATACGTTTCTTGAAGATGTACTCATGTCATATACGAAGACTTCTTAGTGATATTACAATAATAATGATACCAAACTACTCTTTCAAAATACCCCAAAAGAATACTTATTATGCTCATATGTCGAAATACGGAAGGGTTTGTACTGATTTGAGACCCGATGGATGTGACGCATACAACAATTCGTAAACAGAGTGCTCATGGGTTCTTCCAGTGTTAAGTTTAGTAGAAGTTAGGGTTGGAGCGAGATCGAGACCGAAAGCCGAGTTCTACAAGTTCTCATGCAGATGATTTTAATCCAAATGATTTATATTGTCCAGATTCAAGGTGGCTGTAAAATCGAGGGCTGTCGATGAGGTGGGGTGTGTTTATCAAAACCTCAGGCATGCATAGTAAAGACGCTGAGGGACGTCACCTTGCACATGGAAATTGCATGACTCCGATCTTATGTGATAGATACCGAAACGAGAAACATACATACCCCCCCGTTCAGTAAGATTCAAACCCAAAAGCAAAAGAAACTACAACATTCACACAAACGATTGAAACATCACGACGCCGTCGACTACTAAACTCTACAATAGACTGACCGGATATACTGGCTCAGTCAAACCCTTATACCCCACCCCTTCACGTTCAATTTTATGCAGCCATCGCCTCCCGATAATCTTAACAGCATTCTTACCTTCGAAAACCCGTCAGACTTACCCAATACCTCTAATCATGGCATTCACTCTCCGCAAATCCAGTCCAGCGAGCTGGTCAGTCCTCGAAATGGACTTGATGACTCAACGGCAAGCTCAACCCCTTCAACAAGTTCATCAAGAGCAGGATCAGAATGGCGATCGCCACTCAATGATGTGGATGAGGCATTGCGTGGATTGAACTTGGACACCAATCTCGAGCATCGCCCAAGACCATCTTATCAACGAATTGCCGAGTATGAAAACGCACTCGCTCCTAGTCCACCAAAAAAACAACCTGAGGGACCTGGATTTAAGGTGGTGAAGAAGAAAGGCAGTACGGGCGAGGAAGGTCCGCAACTAGAGAATTTTCCAAATGGTATTTTCAGTCCTGACCCCGAAATAAATTGATTTTCTAACACAATTTCTTTTACAGAGGTTCTGACTCATATTTTATCGCATTTGCCTGCGTCGTCTTTATCTGCAGTCTCACTTGTATCGCGTCGATTTTACAATTTGGTCACTACACCTCATGCGTGGCGCGTTGCATTTTCGAGATATTTCCCAGGCCAAGATGTCACAGAGACGTCACCTATTGGAGCAGATCATATTGGAGATGATGAGGAAAGAGAACAATTCCGCGAACAACGATTTTTTACGCGACTGACAGGTTTAGCAAGTTGGAGGAGCGAATATGTGCTTCGAACACGGCTCTTACGGAGTCTTGGGAGAGGAAAACCTGCTCAAGGAGTTGAACAAAGTAATTCAAGTCGAGCAAATGGTATGGGAAATACAAGTGCTGTGACTACATATACCTCGGAATTATTCGCATCCATCAATCACATTCATGGCACATTTGGACAAGGAAAGAAATATCCACGCTTTATTCATGGTACTGATGAAACTGGGTCTGCTGGTAGCAGTGATCCTAAACTTGGAAGAATTGATCCTTGGGGTTTGACTGATCCTCAACCAATGCCTCAATTCGCAGATCTCTTTCCAGGCGATGCTCCATTTGGTCTTGGAGATGGTCCTGCTGGTCTTCCAAATGTTATGGATGTCAGTCAACCTTTCGGAATGGTGTATGGAGAAGGGTTTCCTGGAGGTTCGGCTTACTACAGAGCACCAAATGAAATGCGTGGTCGCTTTTTAGAACATTCGCCACCAAGTTTGGCCGATGCAGAATCTGGTATCCCAAACATACCTCCCCTCACCGAGGCAATATCATCTATTTGGATCGCTAAGTCTTCATATGTACCCAAAGTTACCAATGGTGTTATTGGAATCATGACTGGCTCGACACTTGGCGTGGTCACTGCTTATGGTCTCGGTACTGAAACCCCTAAAGCTAAGGCTGGTCAGGTGATGGCACGATGGATTCCTTCTCCTGGTGTACCTATAGTTGCAATAAGCGTGGATGATTCTTATAGCATCTCACGCAAAACATCACGTCGAACTTGGGCTGTTGCACTCAACGCTTTAGGCGAAGTATTTTACTTAACAGAAGTACCTACACATCCTCCATCTGATGCATCTTCAAATGAAGATGATTTGGGTAGGGAAGCCTGGGTTGCTGGTCGCACAGTATACTGGCAGGTTGTGGAAGCTTCCCGCCGTATAGCACGTGATGATCCATGGCAACAAGCTGAAATCCACGGCAGCTACTCTCCTAAATCTTCTTGCACTTCTATGAATCTCTCCAAACAACAGCTCAAGGCAGAAACTCGTGAAATCGAAAAATTTCTGAGGTATCGTCCATCACATTTTCGCACTATTTGCGATGGCTGGGATATGCGTCGAAGACTTGAGGTTGACTTTAGTGGTGATGATGACAATGGAGCAGGCGAGAGTGTTTTTGTCATTGGTTGTGGGATCAATCCTGGAGAACAAGCCGAAATAAAGCGATACACAAGATGTAAAGTCGAACAATCGTCACTTGACGGATTCACATTACCAAGAACTGCTACAGCAACACCGCCAGTATCATCCAAGCCAACTCAAATACCTTCGATATTTGGAAATGTATCAAAAATCAAATCAGAGGAGCTCACTTCTCCAAATTCACCAATATCACCCATGACAAATGTTTCTCAACCATCTGAGAATGCGGAGACTCCCATGGACGAAGAATGGCGGAGTTCCTTGCTATCTTTGAAGTCATATCCTGGCATTGAGATTACCACTTCTGCTATAGATCTATCAACATATGCCCTGCTCACCATTGCCGAGGATCCATTACATACTGTAAATGGAAAAACAAGTTTTACTACCTTTCCAGAGACACCATCTGATGAAACTTCCTCAACTAGCATCCCCGGTTATCGCGCAAGGTATTTGGCTGTTGGTACCAAGATAGGCCAAATAATGTTGTGGAACATGCGAGGTCCTCAATCTGCAAATCCTCAGGTGGTCAATGAGCTACATCCAATCCGTACTATCGTCACAGAATCGCCTCAAATATCATGTTTGGCAATTTCTGCATTGTTTGTTGTTCATGGTGGTAATGATGGCCTCGTACAGGCGTGGGATCCTCTTGCATCATCCAATCAACCTGTTCGCACTCTCCACTCTCGCTTTTCTTCGCGTGCTCGACGTCGATTGATCCAAGCAGAGGCAAGAATTCATGGGGTTGGCATCAATCTTTACGCAGCTGGTGCTGTCGTTCTTGATCCTGATCCAACCATCCTGCGTGGTATGGTTTCACTTGGTACTCATCTTCGATACTGGCACTACAGCTCCTCTGCTGCAGATCAGTTTCAAACTAAAAAGCGAAGGCTTCGCCGTGGCGAACGTGGTAGTAATGGAGCAACCGATCGATTTAGTAATACTGGTAGAGGAGCTTTGTTGAGTCAAATTGCATTAGAACAACAAGAACTCGATCAAGAAAAGAAAGAAAAAGCTAAAGAGGCAGCGAGATTCGCTGGTCGATTTGGTGTTGGGTTTGGTGGCCTTAGTGAAGAAGAAGCTTTACAATATGCGGAAATGGTGTCTGCTCAAGCTCTTATAGATGACGAAGAACGCCGTATAAGTGAAGCTGGATATTTTGCAGATACTGGCGAGAACTCTCCTACTAAAGGCGAGAATAGTTTCGGAACTATTACACCTGAAGCTAGCACGAGAAGTCATTCCACGGTACCAACTTCAGCTATAGAGCCTCAACCTAACTATGACCATGATCTTGAGGAGGCTATACGTCTTTCTCTGATGGAAGGTCAAGCAATTGGTGATAATGGGTATTCGCCAAGTGTTGGTGATTATGACGTCAATTTCACTTACAAACAGAAAAAGACAAGACGGTCAGAGTCCACTTCGCCATCGACCAGTCAAGTATCCAAGAATAGATTCAGTTATGAAGGGTTACATTCTATGGATAAGAATGCTCAATTGTCAGACGATCTTGAGTTTGCTTTGCAACTCAGTCTAGCGGAGGAACGTAGTAAACAAGAAGCTGAGGCTGAGGCCTTCCCAGGATTGGGGTTTGCAGGAAATGGGAAGGGGAAGGGTCGTGCGATTTAGGTAGAAGAGGTTCTTCGGGAGCAGTCTTCTTTTCTAGCGGTTGATGATTATCTTTTGCTTCTTTGCTAGCGTGTGTTTTTCTGAGATGAGCTTAAGCTGTTTGAACTGACTTTTATGATTCTCAAAGACGCTTTTAATGATAGATAGACATCCAGTGCCTAGTTTAATTGTCTCAATGCCTTTTCAACATTAAATCTTGCCGTCTTATGTGATACAGTGGTTGGTTTAAAATTGTTCCTGTTGATGCTTTATGGTGCAAACTATTTCCTCGGGAGCGCTTCCGGCCATCTATGTTAATATCTATATATCCGCAACGTAGGGTTGAAATTCTGTAGGCAATGGTGCTCGCCTTCTAAATCTGTACAATTCAACTCACCCCTTGTCTAACCGGGCTAGAACAAATCATGAACCTATAAAGTCACCCGCTCGATATCAAAGCATCGATTGCCTCAATAGAGGAGCAACCTGCTTTCTACTATGCTCAATCCTTTCTTGCCACCAACAATGTCTGATCTCCTTCTCCTCATCGACATTTAGTATGCCTTGACCCCAGATCTTTAACCCAAATCTTCTCTCTCCTTCCGCCTTGAACTTCCTCAAACATTCTACCCCTCTATTTCCCAGCCCCCATACCAAAAGCTCCCTCCTAAACACTCCATCCTTATTACTCGTCGTCATCACCGCACAAATATCAAGAGTTCTTTCCTTCGCCCACTCACCCAGTACCTCAAGCAACTTATCCCTACTCCCCGCTTTCGCGAGTAGAAAGTCGAAATCCTGGACTACGGCACTGATACCCAGGTTCAGTCCTCCTTCGTGCCATTCTTTGTAATCTTTTCGTAATATATCTCGTAGTTCCATGTTTCCGATGTCTTCTTTCGCGGCAGTAATTGTGGAGAAATATTCGTCTCGGTTCCAGGGTGATTGTGATGTATTGGGATCTTTGGTGATTAGGTCTTCGAGGAATTGGACAGCGGCTCGGTCGCTTTCGCAGGTTTTGTCGGCGGATTGGAGATTGTTTGTGTCTATTAGGATTGGTCCTAGTGCTAGGTATGCTAGCTCTCCGTCCCATTGACTGTAAATCGGGTGTTAGTGTGATGAGGTAAGACTATGGATAAGAGTGAGGACGGTATGTAACAAGCCGGGTATCCAAAAGGAATCAGCATTGTGGATCGCAAATTTACCTGATATCTCTTTCTCCGCTCGCTCCATCTCCTCTCCTCATCTCTGCCCAGCTATCTCTCGCCCATGCGACGACCAAACTCGCACAACTTCCACTCTTCTCCACAATCCTCATTTCCCCCTCTCTCTCACAAACTTCTTTCCCAGGAACCTTCCCCTCTTCGTCATGATGATCTATACACCCTCTTACTCTTCCTCCATAGATTCTACCCAATTCCCCTTGTAACGCATTATGATCTACCAATATCCATCTTGTATCATCTGGTTTTAATTTCGTCAACTGCGATGACTTTGTGCCGTGCTCTCTCAAATCATCCAGACTAATCAATTCTCCCACCTTGACTCTTGCTTTCTTTAAAATAGGATGTAATTCCGGCCTTAATCCTAAATCTGCGCGAGGTAGATTCGACAGAGGGATGTAGAGGGATTTGCTATGGTTGAGAGGGGAATATGTACGTAGATAGGCTAGGAGTATGGCGCTGCAGAGGGAATCGAGGTCTAGTTACTGTGTGTGTTAGTTATGTGGACGATCGTAAACTAATCGCCGATTATATTGAACTGCTCCCGCTAATATCTTTCCCCGGAGTATCACATGAAGGAGGGGTAAATGGTACATACCAGCCGATTCATTACCCACGACAAAGTTAACTTTTCCCCCGCTTTTCAATGCGCCGTTTAGAGCATTTTTGGCGGAGGATAGAAATGAGGAGAGGGATACGCGTGGGAGAGACATGTTTTTTTGTCCCTAGAGACTAGAATATACGGGCTGAGAACGCGTATTGATGTTGTTTCTTGAGTGGAATTAGGAGGAGGTGAGGGGGACGCGATTAGAGACCCCACTTACGCAAGCTACGTCATTGGGTGGGAGCTTCTTTATGGGTAATTTCTAAGTCATGGGATTATTCTTTGAAAGATGTAAAGAAATGGGGTTTTCAATGAATGAACTGAACCCTACTATTGATTCTTGTTATTCAGCTTGGCAATTTTGTGATGTTGCCGGCATGGATACATAGAGAGTTACAAAAGCTTCTTTTTATGTAAGGTAGGTTTACTTGGAACAAAATCACATAATCACTGTACGAAAGGTTTTAGAGCAAGAGAGTGTGTTTACGTTGTGAGGATTTCCTCGGATTCAAACAGTAAACGGCTAGCCATTAAGTCTAAAAGTATAATGCCATCTATTCGCAGGATATGATTAAATATGAACAATCAAGATAGCTAAAACAGCTCTAGATATCGTGATCCGACTTAATCAAATCAGCCGCTCTTTCAGCTACAGCATAGACAGTGGATGGAAGATTCCCTCTCGGAATCAAAGGTATCATACTTGCATCGACAATCCTGATATTTCTCGTGCCATAAACGATCAGCTTTTGGTTCAGAACACCACCATCTGCCAAAGGTAACATCGCGCAAGTGCCACATGGACGCCACGCGGAAATCATAGTTTTTCGAACATAATCTTTGGCAGCTTCCAATTCTGTACCAAATGCAGCAAAGCTTGGACTGATATGTCCGCCGGATTTGAGAATTGAAGCCATTGGCTCAGTCGCAGCAATGTTATGGATGTGTCGTATGAATCTAGCGTGGATATCAAGATCAATAGGATTACTGAAGTATTTGGGATCAATGATAGGACTATCCGATGCTGACGAAGATTGTATATGAACACTGCCTTGTGAAAGTGGATATCCAAGTTCACAAGCAATTGTAAGAAAGCTGCCAGTCTCGTGGCTAATGGTGACGTTCTTTGCAGAGCTTGCGTCAGATCCAAAGTTTCCATGGGCTGCATATACGAGATAGCAAGCGGAACTCTTGTCCGCGCTAGAAAGGACAGATCGTGCAAATTCAGTCGTTACACTCTCTTTCTCGGGTTTTTAGGTAAGCAGCAGATGCTCTAATTCGGCTTTGCCTTGGGTGTTTGGAAGTCTGGAACGGGCATGTAAGCAAAAGACGATATTGCCGCACCAGCAAAGGGTCCAGTTTTATCAGTTTGATATGCGGACATAGCGGCTGCGATAGCTTTTGGTTCTTGACGGTTAAGAGTATCCAGTGTCTGAATTTCATCAATTACCTCGACACTCATTCCGTTAGATGTATGATCTTGGAAATTTTCTCCAACATTAGAGTTCTCGCCATATACATCGATTCTAAGCGAGCGAAGAAGTTCAGCATCACCGATTCCTGAAAGTTCTAGGATCTTTGGGAAATTCAAAGCACCGGCTGCAACGATGACCTCCTTCCCGGCTTGAAAGATATGTTCGACACCTTTGATAGTGACTTTCACACCCTTGGCAACAGCCTCCCCAGATTCTTCGTCGAGAATGATTTTCTCAACTAGAGCATCAGTAACGAGATGGGGATTGGATCGATCTTGCGCGGGTTTGAAGTAAGTATTTGCTGAACAGCTCCGCTCCTTTGTAACACCATTGACTGTCTAATTGTTCACAAAACCACCAATTGAAGATCCTGAAAATGCATTTCCAGACATTTCATACTTCAAAGCATTGAAGGTATCAGCCCATGCTTTTCTGACAGCATCCATTCTTGGAGGATACGACGTTTGAATGGGACCGACAGATCCCGGGTTTTTCGAATATGTGAGGTGATTCAAGCCTAGCTCCTTTCTTGAATTGTCGCTTGGGATTTCTACAGTATGACACTTTTTGTAGTAGGGCTCCATGGAATCCCAATCCCATTCTTCATTTCCAAGCTCTTTCCAGGCGTCAAGTCCAACTTTAGATGCAGCAATAAAAGCTTGTGCATTGATGGCACTTGATCCACCAAGGAGACGACCACCAGGAAGGCCTATAGTGCGGTATCCAAGTTCACTCTTTATTATAAGCAATCGGCACTGAACGGTTTAGGGAAGATGTGGTGGCAATTACCTGGGGAACAGTTTTAAATGCCCAATCGAGTTCAGTACCAAGCAAGGAGGGCCAAAGTGCTGGAATGTTTATCTGTGGATTTTCCAAATGATTTCCACCAGCCTCGAGAACGAGAATTTGGATTTCAGGATTCTCGGATAGTCAAGTGGTGACTACGAGACCTGATGTACCACCTACGATCATGAAGTCGTAAATCTTTGAGATATTCATTTTCTTTTTTGATGCTTAGATGGACGTTGTGTGAGAAAGGAAATAAAACAATGTAGTCAGGGCTTCTGGAGAGAAAGAACTTTGAGGAAAGATACATGGAGAGTTACAAGGGAGTATATAAGTATGTTTTGTTTACACTTTCATGCAGGATAGTGGGACGTAGTGATCAAACAGTTGGAGATGATATGTACTGATAATGTTAGGAGAACTGAACAGTCTAAAGCCTGTGTTCAATGATGGCCGAGATAGTACGGATATATACCTGCGATATGATTTCGAATCTTTCGACGTTCTCAAAATTGTAGTGATCGGGGCGAACTTCAACGTAATGATATGTACAATTCACATGGCGTCGCTTCTTTTCTTTCTGCTTTTATGAAGAGTATTTGTAATGACTGTTTTTCTAGCCAACGTTGGTGATGTTGGCTGATGTTGGTGAATGGATATGAACCAGTATTTGTGCCAACTTCCCGGTGAGCTCTCGGTTATCCTTGAATACCTGGATAATACTACATCTCCCTCGCGTACTCAAGTGCTTTTTAAACTCCATCTACACTGAACGATTATCCCGTAATTCAGCAGAATCAACTGGATCACTCACGAGTTGTGAACGTCGGAAGTCAGCTCCGGACGGCCTACAATATGGCGGTATCATACTGTAACTCACTCAGCGCCACAACCAGAACCACATTGTGGCGCAAACGAAGATAATCAGCCACACATACCCATCTCCAGCTTCCTATAGTCTTTGTACGTACCACAAGTCACATTACACAAGATATCATACAAGCCATGCCTCGCTCTTCCTCTCCCCCTCCAAAGCAAAACTCCCCATCCATCATTCCACCCCACGAAACTTCTCCCCTTATCTCCACCCACAATCATCCCCATGACCCCCCTCCTCCCTCCACCTCCC
>PQXI01000182.1:0-40997 GCA_004786145.1 Botrytis paeoniae | reverse complement strand
CTCCTCCCTCCACCTCCCCCTCCCCCTCCCTCCCAACCCTCATCCTCTACTTCATGACCCTCCACTTCCTCATCGCTTTCTGCGAAATGGTCCTCGTAGCCCCCCTCATCTCCCTCTTCGAATCTTCCCTCTGTCACTCTTATTACAATTTTCCAGAACCAAGCTTAAGATTAGATACCCGGGAATTAACTTCAGAAATGTGTAAGATTCCTGAGATTCAGGGTCCTTTGGCGACGATTAGGGGGTGGAAGAGTTTTGGGGATACGGTGCCTGGTATATTTTTTGTTTCTTTAAAAGGGGGCAAATGCTGATAGGTATATAGTTCTACTAGTAGCGATTCCGATTGGCAATTTGGGAGATCGATATGGGAGGAGAAAGATTATGGCGTTATCCTTAATCGGAGTTGGATTGTCTTTGGTGGAAATTTTTGTTGTTTGTATGTATTTCATTGACTTGCCTTTTACGATATCTTTACCGAGATATACCGCTAATATTGAGATCTGATAAGGTGCATATCCAAAAATCTTCGATTTGCGTTGGGTATGGTTATCATCATTATTCCTTCTATGTGGAGGAGGTTTATATTCAAGTGCAGCATTTATGTGGGCGATGGCTTCCTCGCTGATACCGGAAGATAAAAGGTAAACAGTATGTATAATTAAGTGAATGTTCCAGACTAACAGGCGGGTTCAATAGAAGCTATGCGTTTTACTATATCTTCTCGGCATTCTATATTGCAGAACTCATTGGGTCATATGTAGCTTCTATTACTATAGATATTTCTCCTTGGATTGCCTGTAGTATGGCGATGGGATCTGTGATCCTAGGATTATTTTTATTGTGGCTGGTACCATTTAGTCAATCGTCATCGCGACCAGAACTATCCTCACCTTCAACATCCTCACCTTCATCCTCAACACAACTACAATCAAGGCATCTTACAACCACCTCCAAGCCCACCATTCTCGCTACCATCCGCCACGCCATGATACAACCCAATGTTCTCTTCTGCATCCCAGTTTTCCTAGTCGGAACCCTCAGATACACAACTCTCAATATTCTAATCCAATACTCCTCAGTCCGTTTCAACACCAAGATATCTAAAGGAGCAATGTTCTACACCGAAACAGCTATTATCAATATCTTCCTATTCCTTTTCCTAATCCCGAGGATAACTATTTGGATAGAATCGAGATATCATGTGAGACCCGAGAAAATTGATTTGACACTGATGAGGATTAGTGTATGTTTTCTTTTGGTGGGTTCTCTTGCTATTGGGTTAGCACCGAGCAGTGGGTGGATTCCAGTTGGTATGATGTCTCCCTCCTTGGAAATGAATTAAATGTCTAACTTGAAATAGGTGTTTCTATCTTCGCCGCAGGCTGTACGTACTATTCTCTTCCACTTCTCTAATTTCAGCATCCAAACTACTCTCCGAAGCCACGGCTAAGTTCTAACAACCCCTCTCAGTCGGATCCCGAGTCTCAACCCTTTCCCTAATATCCCACTTTATCCCCGCCTCCTCTCTCGCTACCCTCTACGCCTCGATAGCCGTGCTCGAAAATCTCGGCCATGCTATCAACGATCCTTCCATGCAACATATATTTGCGGCAACCTTACGCTTACCACCTGTTTGGCACGCGTTGCCCTTTTTTGTCGCTGCTGTAAGTACTCTTTTACTTTTTAAATTTGCATACAAGAACAAGATTTAGAATGAAAGTGCTGATAAACAATCACAACAGATATATTATTTCCTGGCCGGTTTGTCTACAATCTTCACAAAGCTCGATGTTAATGGCAAGAAACTAGACGATGATGAAGGTCAGGAAGAAGATCTGTAAAGAAAATGCATATGTAAATCAGGGTGTTCAATAGTCCGGACTGCAATCCAACAATGAAGATCATTAAATCCCCAAACCAATTAGAATATTCAAATTATCTAAGATATTGAATTTGATTGCAATATAGAAAGAACTATTTTCAAAATTTTAATTACTTTTAGATATTCAAACCCTTCTATTGTTGGACTGCAGTCTGGATTATTGGATGCCCTGACATTGTAGATACTAAATAATACACTCTTTTAGAAGAATTCTCTACTTGAAGGTCAAAATTTCATGAAGACTCCGCTATCTTCCACCACCACTTACTGTGCCGTCAACCCTTTTCTCGTCAATGCATTGCTGCCGTACATCGTTGATGAAGTCTCAGTTCTTTACAGAAGTGGTATAGTTTGAGCCGCGCTATCATCGGTCTTTGTCAAAATATATCCTGAATTCCAGAAAATATATCAATACGTATTGGTAGCAAAGCCTCGACAAAGGCCGACGTCCAAGGATTGTTGAGACTCGCGTCAGCAACGCTAATACCTCTGAGCAATGTTCAATGTCAGGAACAAAAACATCGAGACAAGGAAAAAAACGCGAGCTCTCGCAATGAAACCAAAGCTCCGGTGTCTAAGATGAATTCCTGTTCGTTTTAAAAAAGCAAAAAGCTAAGGCAACCCTGTGATCCCAGGTTCAAACTGGGTATGGAAGGATAGAATGTTCACATGAGAACCTTCTAATAGGAATCGAACCAATATCTCCGGAATCAAAATCCGACGTGCTAACCATTACACCATAGAAGGATTGCTTGTTTGATGTAATCAGAATGTTTATTTGCATATATATTATCGTGGTGGGCGACGCATTGAAGAGATTTTCTGCGGAGTGGGGCGGGGTGGGGGGGCGAAAGGACGTTCTTTGAGGGGCGCAAATAAATGGTTTGTACCCGCGACTAAGAACGAAACAGGGATAAGGGTCATTGCGGGGGTTGAATCGGAACATTCAGTTGTAATCGAACATTCGACGTTGGCACTACCATGAAGGAAATGTTGTACACAATCTTGGCCCAGGTTATAATTATACCAAAAATGATCGATAAACCAAACTATGGTTTGGTAAAGTATGCGCAAAATACCCCTTAAAAAACGCACCATCATTTCCCAAACAAATCCTCTTCATGGCATTTTCGTCGAAAACTTCCAGTCTTCAAGAATATATACTACCTAGTCCAGGTAGGGATATTCAATGTGCGGACTGACAGACTAGATGGAACTTGAGTCTCAAAGTCTGAAAGAAGTACAATATATATTGAATCCAGGATTTCAAAGTATTTGAAAACTTTTGGTGGAATACAGAAATTGAAAGCATCCAATTGTCGGAATTCACTCGAGACTAGTGAAAGCTTTTGATTGTTGGATTGTGTGTTAAAATATTGAGAGCTTTCAATCATCGTATGCATGTCAAACTATTGAAACCTTCTGATTGCCGGATTATATCCCAAACTATTGGAAGCTTTTAATTGCTGAATTGTATTTCAAACTATTGAAATCCCTGTTCGAGTCTGGCCCTCAAGCACCACAATTGTCTTCCTAGAAGCTATCTCGGTAGTCTATCAAGCGTCGAAAATTCGTACATCTCGAGCGCAGCAGGAAATGCTTGGATAGCGATACGTATAGAGGGAGTTATAATCATCATATCCGGCAAATGACACTAGAAGAGCGAAGGGAGAATCTATGAAGTGCATGCGAGTGAGAGAGGCTCAAAGCACTTGCTGTAATAGAATAATGCTGTCTCTATCATAGCGATCAAATAGAAAGAGCAATATTTTCCTTGAAAGCCATGCATTGATGTAGGAAGTTTGGTTCCGCTGGCACAGTTTCTGAAGGTGTGTCAACTTGCCCTGCGACTAACAGCGTGTAGTTGAGAGTTCCTCAATCATATTTGACATCGATCGAAGGGATTTCAATTATTGTAAAGATTCAAGCGCCTCGAAGGTTGTGAATGATCAAGAAACATCCCGTTGAAACGATTTTGAATTTAGAGAATGTTAATGGACAGAGTAAGGTTGCCGGTACGATGTAGGGACAGATGTAGGGACAAACCGAGGAAATGACACAATTCCGCCTTATCACCGAAATGTGGGGTAAGCTTATAGCTATCGAACCCCCACCCCTCCATTCATACTATTAATCATCCATCCTCTCTTTCTCTTTTGCCTTATCTCTGAATCTTTTCTAAGTGTCCTTTTCTCAATTGATCCATAGATATATCTACTGCAATTCTACTACGCATGCAAATTCTTCAAAGATCATACTTAGTCCTACCAACTCTTAAATCCTTCTTCAAACATCCATCGCGTTATCAATTCCCTCTTCCACAACTCTACAAACGAACCATGTCCTCCGCAATGTCCAAACGTCTCGAGGGTAAAACCATTGTTATAACTGGTGCCTCGTCTGGAATTGGCAGAAGTACCGCTTTGGAATTTGCGAGAACTTCTCCTAAAGATTTGAGATTGATCTTGACAGCTAGAAGAATTGATGTTTTGGAAGAAGTAAAGAAGGATATTGAGAAGGAATGTGGTGAGGGAGTTAAAGTTTTGGCTGTGAAATTGGATGTTAGTAAACCTGAGGAGGTGAAAGGTTTTGTTGGTGGATTACCGGAAGAATGGAGGGAGATTGATGTTTTGGTCAACAATGCGTGAGTTCTTCTAGACTTTGAGGGGAGGGAAACTAATTCTTTAATTCAGTGGTCTAGTCAAAGGTGTAGCACAAGCTCCATCTATCGCCGAAGAAGATATCAACATCATGTTCGCAACAAATGTAACTGGTCTCATCAACATGACTCAAGCTGTCCTCCCAATTTTCAAAGCGAGACCCGATGGTGGAAAGGGCGATATTATAAACATTGGCAGTATTGCAGGAAGAGAACCATACCAAGGAGGAAGTATCTATTGTGCCACTAAAGCAGCCATTAGAAGTTTTGGAGATTCGCTGAGAAGAGAATTGATCGCTACAAGAATAAGAGTCATTGAAATCGATCCTGGACAAGTCGAGACCGAATTTAGTGTCGTTCGATTTTATGGCGATAAAAAGAAGGCAGATGCTGTCTATGCCGGATGTGAACCATTGACTCCGGATGACATCGCTGAAGTTATTGTTTTTGCAGCCGGAAGAAGAGAGAACGTCGTTCTCGCCGATACTTTAATTTTCCCCAATCATCAGGTATGTTTGTAATTCTTTTGGTGCGAATCCAGGAACTAATAGAGGTATTGGCAGGCTGCTGCCACTGTAATGCATAAGAAGTCATAAACTGACCATCCATAGGCTGGTGCTGGAGGTGCAATGTATAAGAAGAGCTAAGGCATTCTGTTTGTGCATAGAAAACGTATACCCTACGATAGAAGCGAGAATGACTTTTACAATGCATAAAATAGATATCATGTTCTTTTGTTACAAAATTCAAAAACCTATACTCCTGTTCTGGGAACCAAATAAAGCATGTGTCGTCAAAGGTTTCTCCGTCGCCTCTTCATCTTATTTCATTACTTTCATTGTCGGGTCATTTGAAGAGTTCTTATCTATTCACTGCTTGGTAAAGATTGTGCATTGTCTGCAAGTGCTGCATTGAGCCTGTAAATGCGGAATCAGAATATTCTTAATCTTGGTCTTGATCTCGGATGGCTTCACATTACGAACGTCTCGCTCAACTGTAGTATTTTCTTAAGTAGTAAGTTTAAATTTTCACCATAACTATAGATATAGTTATTAGGAATAAATGCCCTCTTGAGAAAACTAGAGAATATTCATGCATTCATTCAATCCAACCTTGTACCCACTTCTCAACCCAGACTCCCTCAATACCTTTCAACCCACGCAATTTCTCACTTGCTTGTACTGTTTTCTTATTCTCTAAGATACTCGTACCTCTTCCCTTCGCCAACTCTCCACAAAAGGATAATAGTTTGATAGCCGGATTCCTTTCCAATATTTCCTCAAAATCTATCTTGGAATGTAAATCCTCTGCGTCTTTTCGAACACGCTCAATCCATTTCGCAAAAGGTACAGGAGTAATCTTGTTTTCTTGTCCTAATGTGGCGGTCTCAATAATCTTAGGTAACAATGACCTCCAGGGAACGAGAACAGGATTGACGGGATGATAAACTTTGGCACCGTGGTTGTGATCAATTCTCTGGGACAATACAAGTTCCACAAGTATATCAGCGATGAGATCAATAGGCACCCAGTCAACTTCGCTACAATCGGTTGAATCAAGTGATTCTGGTATAATACCAAGATGAATAGAGCTAAGCACAAGACTTGGGAACCATTCATGTTTATTCCAGGTTCCGGTAGTAGAAACCGGACCTGCGATTTGCCCCACGCGAGCAATGCTAATGGATACATGAGGAAATTTATCTGCAGCATAAGCAAGGAGGTTTTCGGCGATGAATTTTGATTCCGAGTAGCCCACTGGAAGAGAGGCGGTTATGTCAGTGATGACGTTTTCGGGGACATCTCCTGAAAAATTACCGACGGAACTGAGGGATGAGAGGAACATGAGGGAAGCTCCTCGAGATGCAGTAGCTGCGAATTCAAGTAAATTGATGACACCTTTGATGCTAGGATAGAAAGACGATGGCGGAATATTGAAATTTACAGGCCATGCATTGTGGATAATATGTGTTGCGGAAGCTTTAATCCTCTCAAATATCTCAGACTCAAAACCTAATCGTTCTTCTGAGAGATCAGCTTGGAGAAATGTGACGCGATTTGAAGGAAATTCGGTAGGAAGACCACGGGCTTTACTTCGTTTGATCTGTAGTTGTTCCCCGGCAGTTCCATTGAGACAAAAAATGTGCGAAACGGTGCTTGATGAGAGAAGGGTTTGTAATATATATGAGCCGAGTGCACCGGTGGAGCCTGTGAGGATAACAATCTTCTGTTTTGATGGAGTGTCATTTGCATCTTTGACCCCATTCGAGTGCATCTGGTTATCTGGGAGAGCGATCTCATCTAAGATAGACTTGTATTCAACCAAACTATCATGAATAGCTCGCTATCTAGACTCACTACTCGAAGACTTTGCAGATTCGTAGAGTGAAGAAAGCTGAATTATCGCCTCAATAAGAGATTTAACCAAAGGATTGGTATATAGAGTATTAATTTCTAACTCCAGGATTGCAAAAGTGTTTTGCAAAATTCTGATTTATCGAAGTGTTTGTAAAGAATCCAACATTCCTCGAATAAATAAATCATCCTCGTCTTGGAACGCAATGCTTCCTATGAGTTGGGAAATGGTATTGTGGATGAATTGACTTATGGAGGTACGGTCATTCATATCTATTTTAAGCTTTTCAATTTCGGGTGCTGAAATGTCCGGTGAAGTTGAGCTCGACATTTTATCGGCGTTGGCGTAAAGATCATCGATCTCCTTTGCGTACAAATCAAGTGTTGGTTGTCTCTAAACCATTCCTTTTCCTAATCTTCCCATAGGTTTATCCGCACTAGTGAAGAACACATGGGATTTGGCAACTTTAGCATGGCGAGGACATTCCTGATTTGCTTGCTGAATAGTCGGCCATAAACGTTCGATTGACTGCCTTGGCTTGTTCTACTGTAGAAAGTACTTGGGGAGATATCAATTCAATCAACAACGCGGTTTGGAATCTGTGAGCACCGATGACAAGCGCAGCTCGTATTTCGGGATGATATGATATTTGTTGTTCCATACTGACAGGATTCGGTTTTTCGCCAGTTAGAAGGACAATAATATCATCGCTTCGTCCGGAATATAACCACAAATCTGGAATCGAAGGATGTGAAGCATATAGATCGTAGGTTTCCCATTCATTCAGTAATAGGAATACGGAGAATATAGGTTGTGTCTTTTCAGGATTCGTATCACGAGTAAGAACCGCTTCATAACGATTTTCTGAGTGCAGTCTCAATTCCATCCCAGCATTGGGATGGAAATGGAAATATTTCAAATCATCAGAAGGCCATTTATCGCTTGGGAAAACGGCGGGGTAGGCACCGCTTTTGGTAGACCCTATGATCATGGATAGTTTGAGACGCTTGGAGATCTTATCTCCTGTGGCTTGTGAGACGTCGCCGCCGCCGTAGAGAAGCATCTCAATATTTTTGACGAGGAAGTCTAGCATTTCTGGGTTCTTACCAACTTCTTCGACGAATTGTGGGGCGAGGAGAACGATATCGGCTTTCACGTGCTTGAGTGCTTCGAGTACGATTTGGGTGGAGAATGGCACGTGGGATAAGGGGTAGATGAGAGGTTTTTGGTTGAATACTGCATTTAGGAGTGTCATGAATATTCCGTCTGCCTGGAATTGATAAATCAGCGCCCAAAATTGTAATAAACGCAAAAGAGCTGTTCATTTTATATTATGCAGTCTGTACTCTCACTATTGATGGGGGCAAGTCCCCAAACCCCCATGACTCGCTGCCGCTCGAATTCCCACCTAGCACATGTTTACCTTTGGTATCTATCTGTCTCCTTGTATTGATCCCCTTGATTGTTAAGTGAGCGATCAATGAAAACAGCAACTCACATGAAAAGACGGTAAAGTATTCAAAAGTCTCTTCCTATAAAAACAACAATCAGATCACTCCTAACTACACAATAAAAGATACCTACGAAGTCCACAACGCAGTTTGATTCGTATAACCATCGGACGGAGCAATCGCAAGCCAATCACTCCAACTACCAACCCACTCATGATTCCACACTATAGGTTTTGGAAACCCGGTTGTGTCAGAAGTGTGTAGAACGGCCAATGGTTTTTTTCGTGCTTGCTCGAATGTTTAGTTAAAAGGATAGTGGGGGGTAAATGGTATCGAGTAATTCTTCCACATCTGGACACTCGATTGCTTGGACACCGGTGGCTTCGAGGATTGAGTGTATCATGGGGAGAGTGGGATTAACTACGATGAAGACTTTGCACTCGAGAATCTTGAAGAGATTCGCATGCGCTGGTATACTATTTCGCGGGGAACTAAAGAACATCTATCCTCATTCCTATTAGAGAAGTCCCATAACCAAAGCTGTAAACTATAACATACCTTATAACCCGCTTTCACAGCACCCAAAATCAGCGCATTATACCGGAAATCATTCGGACCAACATAAGCTAAAGTAGGAAATTTCTCAGCAGGACCGAGAGTATCGTGTAACCAATGAGCGAGACCATTGATCGCATTTGCAAAGTTGGCATAGCTGATCTTGCGGTATCCGCACTGGTAGCTGGTGGCGGATTGTGAGACTTCGGCGTATATGGTGCCGGGTCGAACTTTTGCTAAGCCGTCAACTATGTTGTTGAGGAGTTGCTTGCAACGGATAGGTTTTAAACTTATTTCTCCAAAGAGGATGGATGTCATGTTCTTGAGTTTGTGGAGTCGAGGAACAAAATAGGATAAGGAAAGACTTGTGAGTGGTAGTCAGTGATATTTAGGATGCGGAATCGGAGGATATGCAACTGACAGTGTCTGAAGATTGAAGAGTACAAGGAGATGAAATTTCCTCTCTGAAGAAACAGGTGCGAACTAAAGAATAAGTATATACTAAGAATCCAAAAAAGTCATGACTACACCCAGAGGTGGCCGGCGCGAGATATTTGTGCCGTCAAACCATGACCCATCTTGCTACATATGCATGTCATATTATTCGATGCTATAATGCTTAATTATACGGATATGATCTTCCATTTACAAGGAGATATGTATACGCGTCTGTATGCACTTGGATACTTTTGCTAATATACCAACGTTGGAATCTTACTATGACAAAGAATCGGCACAGTCAGTCCAACAATCATCTTTCCATGAGAATACATCGAGGTGGGATACTTTTTCTAGTCCAACTGCTGTACTCCGTGGGTGCAGATGGTTGATATACCCAGTAGTCTGTAATATTGTTTCTGCAGTAATAAGGCACCGTGTGATTCATTTTCGGTAACCCTATCCGCATAGTGGGGCTATGCGGCACCAACATTCAGATGTTATCGACCACGTCATGTGCGAAGAAAGAATTGTTGGTCGCGAGAAGTAGGACTCTGTGCCACTCATGGTGATACTTGATAGGTAATACGAAGCAAGTCGCATACCAAAATCCGAAGACATAATCTTGACTTTTCAACATCGCAATATATGTTTCAACATTGATCTTATTGAAACTCCCGTGGCTCACAAAGCCTTCAATGTTCTAATTCGGAATTTACCACTGGCGGGACTCTTGTGCTCATGGAAATCATGGTCTCGCTGAATGAAGATGCGGATGAAAAGATACCCACGTACGGTAACCATATAATCTTAAATACATCACAGCTTTGTTAACAGATTAAGAATTAGCCACAACAAAGACATGAACCGTCTCCCTGAGCAAGCATATGAGCTAAGACCCCGAAGAATCTTCATAGCTTACTAATTCCTTCCATCAATAAACAGTAGAAAAGGGAACCCATATCGTGTATAACAATTGCGGCAATGAGAGAGAAATTGTGCACATGTTAAAATTATCCCTTCAGTGCCACCAAAAAGTAACAGCTACTGACTCTTAATTTTGTAATTGAGATTCCTCAATTAATACACACTATCAATCAAACTTCCAACCCACAAATTCCCCATCTCCAAACCCCAAAAGAAAATTAATTTCCCCCCAACCTCCCATCCAAAACGAAGGGGGGAGCAATTCCACCCCATGACTCAGAAGCGAAAAATTCACCGACTCGCATTCGCATTCGCTTACGCCCCACCCTAAAAAATAACTTTTCAAAAACTCTTCCGTTCCCACTCCACTAGGAATATAAACACAAAAATGTTTTCGAGATACAACAATTCAAGCAATCCTTCTATGGTGTAATGGTTAGCACGTCGGATTTTGATTCCGGAGATATTGGTTCGATTCCTATTAGAAGGTTCTCATGTACAGAACATTCTTCTCTTCCATACCTGGTTTGAAGCTGGGATTAGAGGATTGCGATTTTTTTTGTTTTTTGGAAGGGGAGGGGGAGGGTATGGAGATCTGAAATAGCGTTGTGGATGAATGGTTCAAAATTAATATTTTTTTGGTGTGAACTTTAAGATATCTTTTGTTGAAACCAAGTGGTGGCGAATATCTCCCTTCCGCCTTCAATTCCATTCACAACGAAGCGGGGAATGGTGAGAAAGTAGATTGTTTGGCGGAATTTCAGCTTATCAGATAAAATCAAATCTTTCAATACTTTGCCTTTGTGGTGAGATGATAATATAATGTTCAAGCTGTACAATCGGGGTCCTCATTCGTATAATTTATCTAGTGATATTCGATCCTCTGCGACCAGGCCACGAGGTCTTACAAAGTTATCTACAAGGGAGCATGTATATCCCAATTGGAGTTTCTAAGGACTATGAAGTCCCTTTACTTTTCTATAGAAACTAAGATGGTTGAAGTAAGAACTCAGCCTCCAGAAGATCAAGCAGAAGAGAAACTAGTGACAAGACGCACAATGAATCCCATTTTACTTTGAATATATTTCAACTCCCTACCTCCAAGAGAGTGCACACGATTCCTCCCGATTGAAAGCCATTCAGATTTGAATTTCGATCTGAGAAATCAAACTATACGATACCTTAGAAGTCGACGCTTTCCGAGTGCCACAAAGGAAAAGTTTTATTCTTATATATAGCGGAGAATATGATATTCGAAGTAGACTTGTCAGACTCTATTCAAGTGTATACCTTTACAAATCTTGTATTTTAACTCTACTCTCTATAGCGATTCAAAATCAAGAAGGGTTTCGATTTGTGTGACTGAGATATAGATGATGTATTAATATGTTTTATATCCACTTGATAGTATAGAAAATCAGAACGCGTGTAAGAATTTTGTCTTCTAACACGTGGAATAGTAGTTATTGTAATATGAATATTGCACTACCTGTGTCCGTTCAGGATGATGTAGTATCTACTACATAGATCCTTATTATTCAAATTGTATTCTGAACATAAAGCTAAGTTATACACAAAAGAAATAATACCTATCTATATATATATATATATAGTACATGCCTGAATACTGAATTATCATCATTTGTTACTCGACGAAAAGAAAAGAAAAGAAAAGAAGGAATCAAAACATGAATGAATAATCTAGACGACGAGATATTTACAGGAGTCCTGAAGAAATAAAACAAGACCAAAAGAACAATCTTATCTCTCTCTACTAACCCAAAAGTCACAAACAAGAAAGGAAATGAAAAATAGAAAATATCTAAATAGATTACCATAGAAATAGTATTATAAAAAAGAAAAGCATATCCTCACCCCATCTTGAAAATTCGAGTATCACGAGAGGAAATACACACACACACACACACACACACACACACATCTCTGGAAAAGATAATTAGAGCCAGAGCCAGAGAAATACATCATGGACGAAGAACTCTCAATCCATCAGAGTTTAGCAAATTATCAAATGAGGAGAATAGCATACCAAACTCGTTAAAGAGGTAGCTATGTAGACAGCTACTTTACCCAAACAATAAACCGAAGAAGTTTTCGAGCCCTGGGGATAAAGAGCGAGGTATGAACCGGATACATACTTATTTCCGCAAAGAGATTCCGGAGCGCAATGAGTTGGCTCGTCTCTCGAGATCCCTCTTATAACTACCCTAGCCTATATAATTCTCCACCCCAATTCCCAAGCTCGCTATCTCCTTTCAACTTTCAACTTTCAGCATTCAAGCAATTTCTAACCTATCGAAGCCTCGAGTAACAAAATAAATTTCTCAATTTCTCAAGTTTTTAATCTCTCAGTAAATAAATAAATGTATCGGGATGGATATAAAATAACATAACATACATACAATCTCAACTCATCATATCATATCATATCATATCATATCATATCATATCATATCATTACAAATATATACTTATTCCCATCAATTCTTACTACCCCTCCCCTCCCCTTGACTTTCTTTTTTCTTTTCAAAGTTAAAGAATTGTGTTTAGGAATATAATGATCTAGTTCGAGGGATTGGAGTGGGTGTACGAGGATGGATGATATGAGAAAGAGGAGGAGGAGGAGGGTAAGAAGGTGTAGGGAATGGGATGGGGTTTTTGTTGAGATGGATGAGAAATATAGAAAGTAGAAGGTGGAAGATTAAGAAGTGAATGGTGGGAGATGATTAAGGGGTGTATAGAAAAGGATGTTGATTTAATCTATGAATCTATGAATCTATGAATCTATGAATCTATGAAAGAGAAGTGATTTTTTTACATGGGAAAAACTGATATGTTCAAGAAAGCAGAAGAAAAGATCAAAGAGGCCACGGGGATACGTTCTCAGTGTAGATGTCAGATCGCTCGGTGTATATTGTTTTTCGGGGACTATTTAATGATACTCTTATGATATTTCAATAGATGTGAGAAGGATGATTGAGATTTGGTGAGTAGCTAGTAGCTAGGTAGATTATGATAGATTTGGAAAACTATTACGTTAACTCGTCCATTGAGTTCCAGATGAATACATACGGAAAGTTGGATTAGGTCAGGAGAGATGAACAACTACTATAATTGCACCTAGTAAAGTATTCGATAACCTTACTGAAAATGAAAAATGTTAGATTTCAAGGAAAGAGATGTTGGAATCGTACAAGTTCCAAGCTTCGAAACAGGAAGTCTATGATTTAAATGAAAAAATCTTTAGTTATCCTTATAAAGTAAGACAAACCATTATTTGGTGGTTCTCGAATACACTGAAGGTTATCTCAGCGAATCTGGTCTATTTATTTGACATCTTCGGCGAGAAACATTTATTCGAAATGATATGAGCCGAGGCTTGAATAGCCAACTTAAATAGGTCTTGAAATTCTATTGCGACCTTGCAATGCGATTTAAATTAGAAAGTTGACATTATGAGCTTCGACATCATCTCGGTCTCACAGTGACTTTAATTCAAATGTGGTTACAAAAACACGATGCAGGAGAAGATAGATGATGCAGTGAATATATTAGTCCATACCGACAATAACACAATTTATCGTTGAGATGAGATATAAGATAGAGTGCTCATAGATGAATGAGATCTTGTGGTATTGAGACAATGGAGATGAAGTCATGGGGCGATGCAGTGTCAAGAATAAATACGTTGACAATTCAAGAAATAGATAGATTGATGTGCAGACGGAAGATCTCTGTGGAATATAGGGAGAAACGTAACTCTTAGATTCTCAATGCTATTGCTATAGACCAATGACTGTGTGTTGAGACTACACGGGTTGACAGAAATGAAGTTGTAAAACAGCAGAAAATGGGCTCCTTTCATCCAATTCAAGCAAATGATGGGCATTGACGTGGGAGCAAACTTGCTACGATATTGAGATTGATGGGACTTACTACGATATTAAGATTGATGGTTGAGATGAGATAATGCAGGTCATAATGATGTAATAGTGACTGAGACGAGATCTTGATTGCAGTCGCGGTTCCATAAATTGTACTCGAATGTGATGTGTATTCAATATCGATGAAAGATGAAATGTTGTGTTGAATTGAGACGATATTATCAAGATTTCTTGAGATATCATAGGAGAAATATCAAACAAATCATCGGAGTATGATCAGATAGATGAAAGATTTAGATCATGCATCATGAAGGTTTGATCTGACGATACTAAATCGAAGAGATTGATAATCTACTCGGATGTTGTGATATTGTAAAAGAGATCAAAATGTTTGTTCTGATGTTGTGATATCGAGAATTATCAATATAATTATCTTATGATGCTCTTGAAGATACCTGCACAATCTATATAATGTACAGCATTCTATTACTCAACAGAACATTATTATATGCAAGAAGATACATAGAATAATGCGGAATGATAATGTATATGTACCATGATTAAAAATTAGAATAATTGAGAGGCAAATAAAGGTATTGTACTTTGCAAACAAAACACAACTCAATCCTAGTACAGCTGGAGCATAATGTAGTGTAACTCGGTAATTTCTCATACACCATAGAGTACAAAAGTCCAAAGTGTCATATGATAGGGGAAAAGAGATGGCTTGGCGGGGTAATTTTCGGAGATAGAATTCCTTGAGAAAATCATGAATGTCCGATATGTTGAGAAACATTCAATCAATGGTTCTCGATGCAAATAAAATCGTACGAGATGTAATGTCAAAAGGATTTTCGGAGAAGTCCCAAAAGTGATAGATTATGCGATTATGTCAGGCGAGGGGACAGATTCAAAGGCAATACAGTAGTAGATCCCCTTAATCTATGGAATGCATCAATGATGTCTTGCAGCTCTTGGAATTTTTCGAATCCGGGTTGACGGGGATTCCAATTTCTGCTGGTAGTGGTGGGGAAAATGAACTATCATGATCCAAAGGAGATAGATGAAGCATATGAAATGTTGTGTTGTATGGTTTGGGTAAAAGGAAAGAAAGTTTGGAATGAATTGTCGAAGATTGATGGATGGTGATAAAAGTGACATGGTGGGACGTATAGTACGTGGTGCTGCATTTGCATGAAGGCTGGTAACCATTCATTGATTCTTTCTGCATATGAAGATATATGTATGGTCGGAAATGGAGGAAATGTAGTGGTTGTCAGACTGCAGAAGTGCAAAACTACTGCGTGCTGTGTGTTATTTCTTTCCTTTCTTCCGACTTTGGAAAATCGAGTATGCTGTACTCAGCGCACCAAGGGTTATTAATATGATGATTGGATGGATGATGGATGGATGATTGGATGGATGATGGATGGATGATTGGATGGATGATGGATGGATGATTGGATGGATGATGGATGGATGATGGATGGATGATGGATGGATGAAGTTCTAGACAAGCAAAGATTGACGAAGAAAAGGTCGTATGCGAATTTTCACGATACTGTATTAACAAATAATTGGATGTTGTGTTTTGATAGTGAGTGAAAGCAGCAGTAGTGAGCGAGTGCACTTTTGAAGGGTGGAAAATACTACCTACTAGAAAGATACCCACTTCTCTTGCATCTAGAGTGCAGAGTGCAGAGTGCATTTGAAGTACATGGAGAGTTGAGTTGCTTTTAAGTACTTGATGATCGCTCGTTACCAAGTACCAAAAGATAGGAATTCTGGATATGCAAGTGAGTGTAAAGTACCTTGTAGTTAGCTAGCCATCTATGTATATGTAGATGCAGGTGGGTTGGTATGGATGGTATGGATGGTATGGATGGTGTGGATGATATGGATGATATGACCGAACGGATATATTGTTATAACTAGTGATAACAAAAAATGAAGAAGATAATATGAGGCTCAATATACCTACCTAGGTATGAAGGTGTGGATTTATATGGTATATGGTATATTGTATATCGTGTATTCAAGGTCAAGTATCGAATATTGACTTTATTATATATAATGATAATGTTATATAATCTCTTGACAGCACGCAGACTGGTAATCACAATTGGTTACTTGATTAATCTCAGCCAGCCAATACATTCCGTGGAGAAATCCTGTTTGATGTCAACAGCCTCAAGAAGAATGATTCGAATCCCCTCTTCTGCCTACAAGGTAACCATTGCCTCGTAGGAAGCCTTGTCTTTGTTTGCCTTTGCCGTTTGAAAATATCTGTACTTGGTAGTAATGAGTCAATGAAGGAAACAATGGGTCTGTTTGAGGCGATTGTAAACTGTTGACTCTTGAATGCCCTTGCCGAGCTGAATGCACTATGCCTCTTGATGCTGACCGAGGCTAGCATGTATTTCGGTCTTTTAAATGGTGTACCAACAATAGAATTTACGTAGTATAATTCTCTTTCGCCTTTAGTGAAGGTCAATCGGATCCAGTACCAGTACCAATACCAGTACCAGTATGGTATTGATGGTTGTAATTCTTGGCAATCAATTTCTAGTCATCATTCGACTCCCTTTACAAGAGCTGTCGGCAGTGTATTGAGTAGTATTGAGTACCTCGAGACTGCCTAGTATACCAGGTATTGAAGCAGAGGATGAAGCAGAGGATGAAGCAAAGGATGATTTTCACGATATGATATGCTGTGAGATATTGTACATTACAAGAGAAGAGGGACGAGGTGGATATGATTTACATGTAGAGATAAGAGTAGGACATGAAGAAAACCAATAAAGTCAAAACAAAAGGAAGTTTTATTCTTCTTATTCTTTCTTTTTCATTTAAATGTCATGGAGCTTTCTTGTGACTTTGTCATTCTCGTACATATTATATTGTCTGCCGACGCTCAGCCTCGTTTTGAAGGTTGTTGATAGGAGGGGAAATCCCAAGGATCTTTATCACCTCACTCCTCACTCTCACTATAGGCTAGCCTCAAATGCAGGGAAGCAGGGTTATTTTATTCATGACCATCAACCATCAACCATCACCCATCACCCACCACCCATCACCCAATGAGAATCAATGAAATCACATTTCAAGATACACATCAATTCAATAACTAATGAGGAATACCTAGACAGATAATATTGGAATATTACCTCAATTGCACTAGCTATCCTTGAGTCACAACGACGACAAGCTTCAAAAGGCAAATAAAGCAAAAACTCTCCTCTTCCCAGGTCGGTGATGGATGCACCATTGAACGCTTGAACTGCCACTCACTGCATTTTACCACCCAATTTACTATTTCGTACACTTATTACCCAGAAGTATTACATGCATGACCGTCACACCGATGGAGAAACTACTAGCTACCTGCTACCTGCTACCTGCTATCTAATGACTATCTACCTACAGACTATTTATGAAAAGGATTCACTTCCCCAGCTGGCCTCATTTTCCATTTGAAGTAAAGGAATTCCCGACTGGAGAAAGTACCTGTATATTGATTCGCATCCATTGCAATTAATACATCCCTCACTACATCCATCCATCCATCCATCCATCCATCCATCCATTCAACTACCAATTCTACATTCTATTTACTTACATGTTCCCTTTACACTTCCCTTCACCACTTTGCTATTGCTTTTGATTGAGAATTCATCATTTGACTTGACCTCCATCCTTCCTATCACCAATCACGGATATCAAGGCGACCTGCAGCAGCTGAAACAAAGTAATAATCCACGAGGTAAGTGTCTGATGATCAATCTACCCGTCAGCAAACAAACAATCTGGTGATTGGTAGCCGTGCAAGAGTTACACTTCATTTCTCTAACATACGGCTACTACCACCGTCTGCAAGTACCTCTAGCTACTTTGGTAGCCATCATATACGTCAAAAGATCCTTTGCCACAATTAGTGAATTTGCAATATGCGCCCATTCTGAGTCCATTTCAAAAATCAAGCTAATTCGAGAGGGATCAGCTCAGATCGTTAATAAAATTCGAACATTCGATAGCCCATCTGCAAAAATACGACCTGCCACCTTACAATCTCATATTAGGCAGTCAGCCGCACCACCAAATTATTCCTAATTACACAATAATTCAAACCTTTCCCCAAAAAAATCCTTCACAACGGCTACCTTATTAAAGGCAGGAAAGCACAAGCGTTGGTCAAATAAGATGGATACTCCAAGTTCAAGCAAAGGTAGTGATCAAGCAACGGAGAGGGAAGAGCCTACAACAGTGGTTGTTGGAGAAGGTTCAGCAACTACACAAATTGAAGCTAAACCGCGACAAACCATGGATAAGCACGGTAAAGCCAAGACATCTAAGAAAGATAAGGCAGATAAGAATTGCAAGTCCAAGGGAAAGAAAAAGAAAGAACTGGCGGAGACGGAGTCGGAGAGCGAAGACGATGAATCCTCCGATTTAGATTCTTCTTCTTCTTCTTCTTCTTCTTCTTCTTCTTCTTCTTCTTCCTCTTCTTCCAGTGATTCGGATTCAGAGACCGAGACTGAAAAGGAAAAGAAGAAGAGAAAGGCAAAATCTAAGGCTAAACAAAAGTTAAAGGCGAAGCGTAAGGCTAAAGCAAAGAAGAGAGCTAAGAAAGATGTGGGTATTAGTCTAGTCTATTTTCGAATCCACTAAATACTAACAACTTCCTAGGATACTTCTGACTTCGATTCAACTTCCGATTCGGATTCTGAGGATGAAGATGAAGAGGCCAAAAATGATTCTGGTGATGCTGATGCCGATGATGATGCCGATGAAGTCGCCGAAGCTACTAATGCTCAAATTCTAGCGCAAGTGATGCAGCTTCAAGCGATGCAAATCCAAGCAAACCAGAGAGCTCAGATATCTCACCCTGGTACACAATTACCACCTGCCACAATATGGAATTTACCACCTCCACCCCCACCAGCAAATCCTCTTCGTCCTGATGCAAGACGCCAAGCTTTGCGTAGAAAGCTTTTGATGGATGGGAGGAAGGAGGCTGTAAAGAGTAAGAAGGACAAGGGCAAGAAAAAGAGGGGAAGTAAATTGGAATTCAAGAGAGTAGACCAATTGTGGGATAGTACAATCCATAATTACAAGCTCACCGACACGGCCGAGGATGAAGAGAGTTCGGAATATGATCAATATCTTTTCAATGTTCGCAGAACATTTGATTGGGAGGGAAAATATAAGGTATATCTTTCACATCCATTTTTAGATTGTCTGCTAATATTCTCAAGGCTACTGTCGTTGATATCAAGAGCAAACTTTTGAAAGAGGCTCTGACTGAAGCTATGGATGGTGTTAAAGGTGTTAGTTTTGTCGAAGAGACCCCATGCATTGATCCTAATCTTCTCTTCCTCTATCTTGAGGACCTTCGACAATCTTGCAAAAAGTTGAAAAATAAGAAGGTTAATGAAAAGAAAGGTAAAAAGAAGATGAAGAAGAGAAATGAGACCAAGAGAAAACATCTCAAAGTTCTTTTGAAATATCTCGACAAGGATTATGCTTCTACTAAAAAGGCTCTTTATCCTATGTTGGAGAATGGAATTATTACATTTGATTTACTCTGGGCCTTGTATAAACCAAATACTTTGGCTTATACCACAACTTATGGAACAGCAGATGAGCCAAGAGCTTTCAAAATCGAGTTGGCCGAAAAGATTGTCAGTTTCATGAAAGGAACTTGGTATAATATCGAGGGTAAATATTTGGAGTATGATGGAAAGACGTGGGGAATGGGTATGTTACATCTTATGTTTCACAAAATCAGTTTATTAACGTCATTATAGGTACCATGGATTGTGATGTTCCGGCTTTCAAAGGTGCAAGAAAGATCACAAGTCTTAATTGTTATCCTTTGAAATATCACAAGAATGAAACCAAACTTCGTACCGAACTTATTGAGAGAGGTAAGAAGTTTGTGGCTCTACAAGGTGTTCATTATAAAAGTCACAAGGGAATGGCATATTACAAGAAGCGTAAGGCTATTATCAAAGTGAATATTGATGGTAGAGTTATGGTCGATCCCGCTATTCATCGTCGAATTTTACCCAATTACAACGTCAGTACCGTCAAACCTAATGATCCGGATCTTCTCGGCGATTCAGATAGTGAGGATGACGACTGTGGCTGCTGCGGTGATGAAAGTTCTGATGATGGTCAAGGAGATCATGCTCTAGAGAAGAGAGACGTTAGTGATGAACCAAAAACGAAGCTCAAGGTTGTTCTTGATGAAAAGGAGAGACCTCGTCTAGTTCAGGTTCCTGTCGACGAGGACGGCAATGAAGTCGTTGTTGAAAAACTGGATGAAGTTCCAAGTACAGTTGTCGACAAGGACGACAAGGACAACAAAGATAACAAGGATGAAAAAGGACAGGTGGAAGAAGACAAGAAAGCTCCTCCCGTCTTTACAGAAGAGGAATACTTAATTGCTTCTCCTGTTGTCCTCGGGTTTGCATTTGCTGAAAAGCTTTGGCTCGAATTCACAGTTTCAGGAATCAAAGATATTGTTTGGAACGAAGGAGCTTATGATTCCCTTGTCTTAGAAGACAACACCAAGGCCATTGTCAAAGCTTTGGTTGAATCCCACAAATATCACCCAGCCGAAAGTATCGACGATGTTATTCAAGGTAAAGGTAAAGGACTTGTTGCCGTTCTTCATGGTCCACCTGGTACAGGTAAAACTCTCACCGCAGAAGGTATCTCAGAACTTCTCAAATGTCCTCTCTATATGGTTTCAGCCGGAGAACTCGGTACCGATCCACGTACTCTGGAAGCAGAACTTCAAAAAATTCTCGATATTGCTCATGCATGGGGTGCAGTTCTTCTTCTTGATGAAGCTGATGTTTTCTTGGAAAAGAGAACTATCCAAGATATTCACCGTAATGCTTTGGTTTCTATCTTCTTGAGACTTTTGGAATATTTCCAAGGTATTCTTTTCTTGACTACAAATCGTGTTGAAACATTTGATGATGCATTTCAATCGAGAATCCATATCGCACTAAGATATGGTGATTTGAGTCCGAAAGCAAAGAAGAGTGTTTTCAAGATGTTTATTGAAAGAGTTAGGGTTTTGGAAGGTATTGATACAATGCCTTTTACGGAGGAAGATTATAATGCGTTAGCAAGGAATAATTTGAATGGACGACAGGTATGTTCATCATTTTTTACATTTCTCCCCATCACCTTCGCCAAAACTTGGGTCGAGAATATAACTAACAACTTTCTAGATCAAAAATACAGTCCGTACAGCTCAAGCTCTCGCTGTCAATAATAAAGAACCTCTTTCCATGGAACATATCAAACGTGTATTGGATGTCTCGAATGCTTTTGATAGGGACTTGAAAGGGGGAACAGGATTTGAGGATGCTATGAGAGGATACTTTTAAATCTTTTTTATCTCTATTGCTGGCAATGGTTAGGAGGAGAGGGACTGAGAAAAGACAACGGGATCTCTTTGGGCATAAATAAAAGGAAATTTTCAGTGGTCTGTCTTTTTCATTTCTTTTACTTTAATTATTTGGGGAGAGGATGGCCGCGGAATATCGAAGGTAGGAGGGAGTGAGCTGGTAATCTTGGGTATTGGCAATATTCCTTACTGTGGTGTGCTTTTTATGGATCGATTTCATTCAACTTTTGGAGGGGATTTCCGGTTATCAACAATTGAGGTGTGCGGGTGGAGAAACAATGGGGATGGGGATGGGGATGAGGATGGGGAAATGATACATGTGGAAGCTTACACATGGTAACAAACATTCCACATTTTATGATTAAATGGGATGAGGATATTGGATAGGTTAGGTCAGGAGGGATGGGATGGAATGGGATGAAGTGTGTCATGAGCGAGATTTTTTGCACACATACTTACTTACATAGCATAGCATAGCATAGCATAACAGCCCTAGCGCTTAGCCAACTTATGAATAGCAATGCATTTTGATGTTTATATTTATCTTCTTTCTTTTCTATGGATGTTCTGAGTCTTATCCATCCATACTTACTTACTTAACTACCTACATATTCATCCAACCCACCCACTCACCCCATTCAATATATCATAAATACCTTCAAACCCCCTTCCCCACCCCAACAATATCAGGGGATGTAGTATAGTGGTATTATGTTCGCTTCGCATTCGTCTCTCGTCCTCTTTAGCTCTTGCCCTGAGATCTAATGAGTAAATATCTATATGTGTGTTTGTGAAAGGTCCCCGGTTCGATCCCGGGCATCTCCAATTTGTTTTTCTTTTGGAGTTTGGAGAGGGGGGGGGGGAATTTCGGATGGAATTTCGGATGGATAGGTGGTTTGGGTGGATGGCTGTGTGAAATGTTGAGTGGGTTAGGAGACGGGACGAGACGGGACGGGGCGTCTATGGGATGGATTTCGAGTATGAATTTATTTGCATTTGCATTTGCTTGTGGATGAGTGGATGGATGAATGGGGGAGAAAGGAAGAGGGAGAAAGGGAAGGAAGGAACCCTGCGTGCCCGCCTGATATTTTTGAAATTTTTGAAATTTTAATATTTTGTGTTTGTTGGTGGGGTGGGTAGCTAGGTACATACATCGTACATACATACATACATACATACATACATAAACCAACAAACACAGTACATATTTTATTTCATTTTATTTTTCGTCCTCGATCCAACAACCCATTCCAAATCTTAAAATCCACACACATCGCTCGTCATCACCATGCTTCCTTGCTTCTTCCTTCTCCATTCATTCGCTTCCCTCAGTCAGGACCCAAACTCAGCTCAGCTCAGCAACCCCACCAAAAACATCCACAATCAATTTCCCTCATGATCGCCCCCTCTTTCCCGCGGTGTTTCCCCCCTTTTCCCCCCACCCACTCACCATGGTGCTAAAAGGTATGGTGTGGTATGGATGGTATGGATGGTATGGATAGATAGTGGAGGATGGAGAATGGAGAATGGAGAATGGAGAACGGAGAACGGAGGGAAGCAGTGGAAGAGAAGAAGACGGTTAGGGCGGGATTCGGAACGGGTGGATGGATGGATGGATCAAGATTGTAGAAAGTAAACTGCGGTTAAGGTACAGAAGACGATTGCACGGAGGTAGAGAAGGAAGGTAGGTTCTCGTTTTCATGACTAGAAACTTACTTCAAATGCAAAGGGCCAACAGAAATATATCAATAATAGAGGAGTCATTTCATTATAATTTTACATCGCTTGCATAATACATTGCCTGAAATCAAACAGCTAAAATCATGACCAAACATATCTCCATCGAATTTATCAAAAAATCGAAATCTTATCTATATTCCTTCATTTCATCATACGTGTACATACATGCGAAAAGAAAGCGCTAGTATTGCATTGGAATTGAGGAACTCAAAGATTCATTGTAAATTTCATTTCAGGAATTGAGGTTTGTTGAAAGGTGAGTATTTTCGGACTATTTGATCATAGGGGTTTTGAGAGATATTTTTTGAATTTAGTTTCCTGGGTTCTTGGCGACGAAGTCAACACCCTTTGCGATGTTCTGTGAGAAAGATATGTTAGTATTAAATCCAAAGGAAATAGATATAAACCTTCCCAGTATCATAGGAAAACGAACCTTCTTCAAATCGGCCAAGCATGCCTCCAACAACTTCTCCTCAGCAGCATCAATCTTTCCGACTTCCAAGATCTTTTGAACACCATCTGGTCCCAACTCAACCTTGCTAGCGAAGAAATCAACACCTTGATCCTTGTACAATGGGCTGTCAACGAAAGTTGGCTCAACAACACCAGTCTCTCCTTGGGCAGCCTTCAACAAAGATTCGGCCATACGGGCACCGGCCATAGCCATGGAGAGGGTAGCGGATCCAGCACCGTCCTTAGCTTGAACAACTTCATCACCACCGAATTGAACACGCTTGAGAAGGTTCTCGTTACCGACGAGATCTGGGTGAGAAGATTGAGAGAAAAGGGGAACAATGGTAACACCAGAGTGTCCACCAACAACAACAATGTTCTCATCGGCTGGGTCGGACTTCTTGATCTCACTAACGAATCTGCTAGCTCTAACAACATCCAAAGTGGTAACACCGAAAAGTCTCTTTGGGTTGTAAACTCCCTTGGCCTTGAAGATCTCGGCAACAATTGGAACAGTTGAGTTAACTGGGTTGGAGATGACGAGGATGTTGGCGTTTGGTGCAGACTCAGCAGCAGCCTTTGCGAGATCGCGAACAATGGATGCGTTGGTGTTGAAGAGATCATCACGAGTCATACCAGGTTTACGTGGAACACCAGCTGGGATCAAGACGATTTCGGCATCTTTGAGAGCAGAGGCAAGACCAGTTGGTGTTGGCTCATATCCGGTAACCTTGGACTTGGTGTTGATGTGGGAAATATCAGCTGCGACACCTATTTATCCAATTGAACATCCTATTAGCATAACTGTACATCCAATTCCCTTCTTCTTGACTTTATCTCCTCAACAATATATATTCAAGAAATTTCGACGAACCTGGACCTCCACGGATATCGTACAAAGCCAAATCGGTAACGCGGGGGTTCAACTTGAGGAGAAGGGACAATGGTTGTCCAATTCCTCCAGCAGCACCGAGGACGGTAACCTTGGAGAGCTGTATTGTATATAAAATTAGTTGGGATTCACAAAATGACGGAGCCAAGCCAATGAGTTGAATCAAAACATCAGACGAGAAAACATTATCTTACATCTCTAGCAGAAGCAGAGAAAGCTCTGGTTTGGACTGCTCCAGTCAATGCTCTTCTTGCGGCGAACATAATGTAAAATATATTATTATTTGATGAGGGGGTGGGAAAGGAGAAAGGAAGAAAGAATGTTGGTGTGGATTAAATATTTGATGAGGGACAAAAAAGACTTTCGGTAGAGAGGAATCTTTTCGTGTAATACTTGATACAAGCTGTTGTTTGTGTTGACCAAGGTTTCCGGCTGGTTCCCGATCGTTGAAACTAAACTTAGATAGGAAAGGCCGCATGATTTTGATATATCACGTGTTGAAAGTGGACCGAGGTCGGCATTTGAAAGATCTTGGGTTATTTTCGGACAATCGCAAGAGAATATGTGCAAGGAAGCAATCTCTTTGAATATAACGAGCCATGAGACTTTGAGAGCTTGTCGTCATCATCAATCGATTGAGATGACGCTCCGCTGGACCTCCGGGGCCATCCGGGGGCCACTGCCGTGGAGGCAGACTATTTTCAAAATGATCACACATGCGTTCTGATGTTATATGCACCGGTACGTTGGGCTAAACATGGATTCAGAACATAGTTCTATCTTTATGTGAAGGTTAATGATATTTTCCCACTCGAAAAGGATTCATTCATTGAGAGTAGCCAGATCGAAAGACTTGGCCTCATAAATTACAAACTCCTCATACCCCCCTTCCTCTACCTACCTAGTCACATACTTCACACAGTTGGAAAACAAGTGTACCTTCTCTATAACCAGACCAAATCTCCAAGGTGGATGAAATGGCATCATGCCTCAAGTTCAGGTTTCTTCTAGATTACGATACCTAGGTGCTCAAACACAATCCAGGGAATTGGCTTGACATTCTCTCGGCAAGCTTTGGATATTGATCAATTGCGTCCCGAAGTCCTTCCGTGTTCCATGTATACCCGAGCCTCCAACCGCTTACCCGAAATATATATCCCACTCACCACTTGACCCAGCAACAATTCTTTACTTTAAGCAAGTGCTTCAATCTTAAGATCTAGTGGTCTGATTGGCACGCTTGAAAAGTTATGTCGTTGATCAGATTCTACTCTTGGTTCGGGTAAAATGGAGGAAGCGTGGGGGAGCACAGGTGGGGTTATACAGGAATAGTAATATTTACAATTTTGAATATCAGCCTAAATGCAAAGATCTTGACTTCAATTACATAAAATGTATAACTATATGAATTTGAGCTTCGAGACGTGCGGACTTTCTCTTTATTCTTATGATTGAAAGTTCTTGCAGCAGGGAACTTTTTGTTAGCACTCTTTTTTATAGTCGTACAAGTTATCAAGCTGCTTCTTTCCTATTTACACTATGTCTAACGGCATCCTTCGCGTAAAAGGCGACCAAATCGTCGACAACTCTGGTAAATCAGTCATCCTTCGTGGAGCGGGTCTAGGAGGATGGATGAACATGGAGAACTTCATCACCGGCTTTCCAGCTCAAGAACATCAACATCGAGCTGCCATGTTAAAAGTCCTGGGCAAGGAGAAATACGAGTTCTTCTTTGATAAATTCCTAGATTATTTCTTCATGGAAGAAGATGCCAAATTCTTTGCTAGCCTGGGTTTGAATTGTCTACGTTTGCCATTCAATTATCGACATTTTGAAGATGACATGAATCCTAGAGTTTTGAAAGAAAGTGGGTTCAGACATCTGGATCGTGTTGTTGATCTTGTAAGTATATCTCGAACCTCTATATCTACATATAGTAACATAAATAGTGCGCCAAACATAAAATCTATACAATCATCGACATGCATACTGTCCCTGGTTCCCAAAACCCAGAATGGCATTCCGATAATCCATCAAACTATGCCTCTTTCTGGGACCACAAAGATCATCAAGATCGTACAATATGGCTGTGGTCGCAAATCGCCGCCCGCTACCGCGATAACTCATGGGTAGCAGGCTATAACCCCATCAACGAGCCCTGTGATCCCCAACATCATCGTCTCCCAGGATTCTACACCCGTTTCGAATCCGAAATTCGCCAAATAGACCCCAATCACATTCTCTGGCTAGACGGAAATACTTTCGCCATGGAATGGAAACACTTCACTACCATCCTTCCTAACTGCGCCTACTCACTACACGACTATTCATCCATGGGTTTCCCCACCGGCACCCCATTTACCAATTCTCCCGCCCAAATCGACCAACTCGAATCGAGTTTCCTACGTAAATGCAAATTCATGCATACCCATTCCGTTCCCAGCTGGAACGGTGAATTCGGTCCCGTCTACGCCGATCCATCTCTCGAACCAAACGCCTCGGAAACAAACGCCCAGCGCTACTCTCTCCTAGGCGCCCAACTAAAAATCTACGACAAATACCAAATTCCCTGGAGTATCTGGCTCTACAAAGATCTCGGACTCCAAGGCATGGTAACCACATCTCCCTCTTCCCCATACAACTCCCTCATATCCTCCTTCGTCGAAAAGAAACGCGCTCTCCAGCTCGATCTATGGGGACCTCCTGCTTCCGAATCATTAGATAAAGCATTAGATCCGCTTGTAAAGTGGATCGAGGAATATGCTCCCAAGGCCAAAGAAGAATATCCGACAACGTGGGGCATTCAAAGACAGATTTTGAGAGGAGTAGTACAAACATACGTTGTGGAGAGTTTTTCGGATGAGTTTGCGGAGCTTTTTAGAGGGCTGGATGAAGATCAATTGGATGCTTTGGCGGGAAGTTGGAAATTTGAAAACTGTATGCGCAGAGAGGGATTGAATAAGGTGTTGAGTGATTTTGCGGAAGTGAGGAGAAGAGGTGAGGGAGAGTGAAGGGGTTTTGCAATATAGTGCTGTCGGCCACATATTAGGCTGGTCCCATGTTCATTCTGATTGCTTTGCTACTGTTATGATATTATATATTGCTTGTTTCGAAAGTGAAGCTCGCTATCCTAAACTCTAGATGAAAAGATCAAGGAGGAGGAATGAAAAGCCAGTTTTTCCGTCTTTACCACTCCACCCTCCCCCCCTCTGTCTTTCCACCGTCCACCCAAGTGTAGATGGAGCTTCAAAGCAGATAGATGCATATGCAATAAATGCGATCAACACAATGGACTTCCCCTACTACAAGACCAATTGTGAACTAGGCGATCATACCATTCATTATAAAATACAAACCCGAATCAATCATCTTTCATGTTCACAACCAAGCGTTGGAAAAACATCTATCATACGCTTGAACTATTCCAACTATCTCGCAAGCCCGCTATCCATATACATATATACAATCCGCTGATCTTTTCTCAAAGAACAAGAAATAAAGAAAGACATAAAGCTAATCACCAAACCCAGCCCGTTAGAAAAATCTGCCCAATTATCAAAGATCGTACCCCTCTGCTCTTTCTTTTCCTTTACGAGAAGAAAATACCATGTCCAGCTCAATAGTGGGAACCTCGCCTGCACTATTATCTTCATTGTCATCCGTGTCAGCATAACCATCAATATCTATATTATCTCCTTCATCGTGTACATCATCCCCGTCGTCGTTCTCCGTCTTGTCAATAAGGGGTTGGTATTCCTCATCCGATTCAGCAGCATCAACATTCGTTCCTTCACTATTGCCCTCCCTAAACCTACCTCCCCCCTTATTATGTTCTGTCTCGCTAGCAAGATGCTCGAATCCTCCATTTGTTTCAGCAACTTCCACATCCGACTCTTCACTACTACTCTTCTCACACTCCTCTCCCTCCTCATCTTTCTTCACCTCATTACCACTCGAACCATTTCCGCTATCCTCCTCGCTGATAACCTCATCAATTGTCGTCTCATCATTCATCGTCGCACCAATCGCCTCACCCGTTAAAAGATCAATCGCCCCACCAACATCACTTTCGCTAACAAGCAAAGCCAAAAAGGCTCTCCGGGGCGGAACTCCTGTCACCACCACAACCTGATGCAAATCATTCTCCGGATCCACAAGCATATTCCTCATATCTTCCTGCTCGAGCGGATTTTCCTCTTGCAGAACTTGAGCCGCACGATCAACATTGCCAGCGGTAGCGTTGAGAAGATTAACAGCTTCAACACGCGAGGCTCCCAAGTCTCGAAGTCTCTGCATGATTTCTTCGGGAATTGGCTCCTGGTATACATGATCCTCGTTTTGTTCATGACAGTTGGGCATACCGCCTTGAGTAGTTCCATTACTATCAGTGGTACTAATACTGGATTCATATTGAGAAGCTTTCGAAGCAATGTTATTCTTAGCCCTCAAGACGTCTATCTTCTCAGTAATGCTACTGCCCTCGTTTCCACCAGCGCCGCTTCTTGAAGATTCACCACGTGTTTCACCCCGAAATGCTTGACCGAGGTAAGGCGCCGGGAACAAATTCGGAAGCGGAGCTAAGATTAGTGAAGACCTTCTACGAAATAACTGAGTATCAGAAGAAGTTCTTGGAATATCTGCACCAGTCTCGCTAGTATTTCTTTCACGCCTAAAGTTCTCACTCGGAGCTGCTGCAAAAGACCAATTATCCAAGACTCCCGCACCCCTTGCCGAGACTGGAGTGGCTTTGCCAGTATCCGAAGATCCTTCACGCGCGTTAGAGGAAGAAACATCTTGTCTTTGCTGCTGGCCTTCTCTTGTATACCAATTATCAAAGATTTCCTGCACGCGGCGTGCCCTTAATAAATGATTATTTGCGCGTGTAACCAAATTGGGAAAAGTAACGGCATCGCGCGGTTCGTTGCTCATATTTACCATTTCGCAACTGTTCTGTACATATTGATGTATATCGTTTACCTCATCGGTGGTAAGCTGTGCTTCGAAGTTGTGCTTAGAACTAGGAGCGCCATGTATGATAGCATTACGCTTGAACCAGATTTCCTCCTTGAGAGAAAGAAATTTCCATAATATATCTAGAAGCTCATTTCTAAAACGCCGTTGCGTCTCATGTTCCGTCTCATGTTCTTCTTGTTGCCTTTCGGGTCGTTGTCTTGGAACTCGTTCAGGCTCGGAAGGCTTCGGAGACTCAGTATCTTCAACATGTTCAACATACTCAACCTGTGCTGCATTTCCCGTTTCCTCCGAAGTATCCGAATCAACCTCTCTAACCGTCTCAATAGTCTGGGCTCCCTGTTCTGAAAGGTTGACGACTTGCCGAGGAGTTTCGTCTTCTACAATTTCATCTTTATCTCGACTTTGCTCATCTCCTACCCCTGAAACACCACTATCATCTCGATGATGCCTCTGCAGTCCGTTGTCTGGGCCATTTATGGTATTTCCGGTCGCCGGTGGAGCAGGTCCCGCTATTGCACCTTCACTTTCTGAATGGTTTCTTAACAATCGCGCAAACCTCAGCCTGTTCCTTGTAAAAAATCTAGTCTCATTCTCATTTCCACTTCCTCCTCGCAGCTGAGTGATATTCGTCAAATGAATCACTGTCGATCGGTAGGGTTTGGAGTCAGGCGATGAACCACGAAACAATTGGCTTTGAGCAATTCGTGCCAAATTCCTTCTTTTTTGTGTTATGCCCTTAGCAAGCCTTGCCTTCAGAATGAAATGAGTTATCAGCCGATAGCTTGTCTTTACACTGAGTCTGTTCTCTTTCTTTTGAATCTTATCTTCAAGCCCCAACTCATGGATATCTGTCGGTCCCGATTCTTTAACATGACTGCTGGAGTGATGCTCTACGGCGCAGTCTTTAAAAGTTAGTCCTTCAATAACAGGTGAATCCGGTTTGAACCCTCTTATCTTTGCCGCAATTTCGAGGTGGGTATTAGACTCCGGTCGAGAATACCGGTATGCATTCCTCAAGTGTGGACCTTCGCCCGCTCCGACAAGTGCAGGGTACCGCTCATATCCTTCAAATTTGCCTTCCAAAGATTCATTTTCTTTCTCTCTTTTCTCTTCTTCCACAATTTCCAATGGCCTCTTAAATTTATCACTGATTTCTTCACTGCCTTCGTACCCATCGCTATCTTCAACCTCTTTGTTCCGGGGTTGTTTCTTGTATGTCTCGCAACAAAACTTATATTTGATAGATTTCAGAGGAATTTCAACCAAAACACGGAATTTATCGCGTTTGTGGGTAGCGTTTGATGATTTTGATGGACTATTAATCGAAAGAATCTCAGCAGTATTTCTGATCCCTCCCCTGAGTTGCATATCATTTATTTCAAAGCCAGCGTACGAATACGTAGAATTATTGCTGATGTCAAGATTCTTTGTGGAGTCGTAATGGTATTCTGATTTAGATTTGGCGCTCAAGCTTTCAAGGCGATTGCTTTGGGATAAATTTTCAGGGTTAAGTTTGACGATAGATTCGTCATGGGGATCGTTGCCCCAAATGCGGCGTCTTGTATCAATCCGATAGAGACCATTACAATCGCTCAGGTACCTCAAGTCCACTGTTGGATCATACTCAGGAAACGGTTCCGCAGCAAAGTTAGAACCACCATAACCAAGATCTATATCATGCCGAAAGTTGTGATGGGAAATCCTCTCAGTGATCCTCTTTAAGTATTTTTTGAAACTGTTTCTGTTTGGAGCATCTCCCCCACGAAGATGTGGAAGGCATTCTGAAATAGGTGAAGTTGATTCTTTGACATCTGCTGCAAACGGGGCATTGTAGGGAGTCTCGAAACTTGTTACGCTCCCAAGGCTAGTTGAAGCTAACTGCTCTGGGCTTGCCTTGGATGGAATGCTTTCTGGAATGAAAGAAGTTGCTTCTTCACTGTCCAGCCCAGAGTCAACTTCTAGGGTAGGGCTTTCTGTCGCGGAAAGCTGTTGCAAAGCTCCATGTAGCTCGGTTTGAACCCATGGCCATTCAAAAATTGTACCAAAGTTGTCATTCTGTAAAGAATATGAACATGAAGTTTTCTTGGTATCTTGTCGTTCCGTTTCAACTTGTTCTACCCAGTCCTTGACCACCTCAAAGCAATCCGGGGTTGGTTTTATATGTATTGAAACTCCACCTTCATCTGAATCATTAGAGGAGTTAGTGGTTTCTATAGGCTCTTCTTTCATAGTAGTTGTCAGTTGTGTAGGTATTTGGTAGTTGGAATGCTTAGCATTGCCCAGCATCTGCATCTTCCTCATTTGGTGATCCTGCATTGTTTGGCCATCAGTTGTTGGCTGTCCCTTCGCAGTGGCTCCCATGCTTTGAGGTATTAGTGGTTGTTGCATTTGCTGTTGAGATTGCTTATTGAGTTCTTCAGATAGTTCCGAGAAAGCTAATTGTATATTAGGTTTTTCCCCTGAGCCATCGTTTGAGGTCGAATCCGAACTGGATTCTTGCGCAGATGTTGAGGGTTCATGACAATCTTCACGTAGCTTAAGACCACTTAATCGAAGACCGATTGAAGTAAATTGCGCAATTTTTGCATTAGCTTTGCTACAGGAAGCGGAATTGACATTTGAAGGTTCCGTAGAGTTTACTTGTCGAGTTGAATACCCATTGAATATGCGAGGGCGAGGAATGTAATGGAGTAGTTCATCGTGCTATCAATACGGTATCAGTGAGTATTCTAAGCTAAGCAATGGGGTATTTCATCAGGGTTAACTCCAGCTGGGACAAAATCTGGACCAAGGAAAACACTTACATTCACGGATCCATGAACATGAGAGCCGCTATCTGGTAGGAACCGAGACGTACCCACGGAAACAGGACAACCTTCCAAATGCCCCAAATTACTGGCAAATTCTCTCAAGATATCCTTTAGTGTTTCGTCAATTAATGGTATATATTCTGCCCTTTCAAAATTCAGCTCCACGTTAATAAATTTCCAAGGATAAAGTTCGTGTTTTCTTGGCACTATTTTAAGGGTGTTGGATATAGATTGCTGGAATCTTGCATTAGAGAGCTTGTTATGGCTTATTGTCTTCCTTAAAGCATGGATTGCTCTCGAAAGTGACGAAGAGGCGAATGTTAGATGAATAATGATCTCTGATAATTTGGGTTCCGCCAATAAAGCACAAATGGATGATCGGGCTGGGTAGGGTCGAAAACCCATATTGAATGAATATTCTAATCTTTGCTGAAATATTTTTTCGTAATAACGACAGTGATAATAAAATAGCTATCTAGGTATGCAAAGTAAATAAATGTTCGTGAATATTGAGTGAGCGTAATAATTATGTGAATGATGATGATAATGAATGGGTTTGAGCTTTGCAATGTTAACACGAGAAACCTACCTCTTTTCGCCGTTCGTTCTTACCCTAGTTGTTGCTCAGGATAGTGATGAACACCCGAAAGAAGTCATACCTTCGCTCCTTCGTAATCCAGAGATCTTTTCAGCAAATTATTCCTAGAATGTGACATCAGTAAGAACATCGTGAAAGATCTGTTATATGATTACAGAACTTGTACGGTTGTCATCTATCCAAATATGTGAAAGTGGAGTAATAGAGGCACCCGTACTCTCACCTTGCCGTCAAATCCTCAAGGTGACCTGAGCTCAGTATAAGCATATACGAGGACTGTTTCTTTGTTTTCTTCAAAATGGATCACGGAAAAACATCACAACTATTAGGACTTGTAAATATTGACTTTGTACCTCATGCACTAGTTCATAACCAGCAGACATCACCATACCAAGATACTTGTAGGCAAATACCCATCATAACGACCCTTTGAAGCAACAATCCCCAACATATGTTTCTAAACCCATATTAGTTGAGCCTCGGTCATCGCATCCCATCATTAGCTAGTTTTCTACCCAGATACTCCTCAATAAAGCCATAGCCAGAAGCAAAAAGCAAAGACCCGTCCTGAAACACCATTGTTTTGAAAGGTTGTTCATATCCGTAAACACCGCTCTAGTAGTAAGAGAAAGAAGCAAACATCTTACAAAAATATAATGTAGATAATGGTTTGATGAGCAGCAAGGCTAAAACAGATAGGTGTCTAGGCGGAAGGGAGCTCAGAAGTTGCGGTTGAAGTAGTTTCGGTTAAGACAATTTTCGATGAGGTAACTTCGGTAGGAGGATGAATAGCAGAAGATATTTCAGCAGCTGGAGCATCAACATCTATTTCAGAAGATTCGATATCAGGAGTTTCTTGGTGCGTTTCAGACTTCTCGTTATTGCTGGTCTCTGTATCCGCGGGACGCTCGTTCTTAACAGAAATTGCCTCTGCTGCATCATCTCTTTCGGCACCAACGTTGAGTTCGTCATCCTGAGCTGCACTGCCTTCGGTAAGTCCATCGCCATTTGCACCACTCAATGCTTCAGCTTTGACATCCTTCATGGCCTCATCTTCTTTCAAAGATCTAGTCTTTTCAGACTCTTCATCCTTCACGCTGTTAAGGACCTTCTCTGCTTCATCTTTTTCATAGGTCTCCAATGCACGAGCAACTTGCAATCTCATATGACGTTCCCATTTTGGCATTACTTCACCAACCTGAGCACCATTGAGGACCTGCAAGTAATCCCTGCGCATAAGCAAATAAACTTCGTCGGTTTTGTTGTTCATACTCTCCTCAACTCGTCTACACATCTTATCGAGACTTTTTTTGACTTCATCGCAACTTTCTTTGAACATAGAGTTGCGTTTCTGATCAATGTAAGCACGCATATGATCTTTCATGCGCATATACATGCCAGCTCCTTGAGATAATATTAGCACAAAAATGAATAGGAAAGCAAGATTTTAACATACCGCTTTCACTAGCACAGTATTGATAAGAAGGTGCCAAGTTGCTAGCAGTTACAGGCACAAATTCCCGATTGGCATCACGTTGAAGATTGTTAATAGCTTCGACCATTTCCGTGGTTAAGATCGAGAAAGCTGCTTCGTAAGTTCGGAGTTGTTGAGACAGCATTGACAAGCCAGCAATTCCAGAACCATTTTTGCGGCTTCTACTCTCAACTGCCTGATGAAATTTCTTCAGGATCAGATTGGCGTTTGTAGTGAAACTACACAATACAGAGGGAAGTCTACGGGAAAAATTCTTCTCCCAATGGCTTGCCAGGTATTTCATGATTGGCTCCGTCAAGTCGCTATTAAAATCATATGTGCCTTGGGCCGTTAGTTTTGCATTCTTTCGAAAACTATAAGATAGGGTCTTACCACTCTTGTTTCCATATACACCACCTCTACGAGTGACAGCTGGTATCGTTAGCGTAGTAATAGTATTCGTCTGAGGAGAGCTTACCCTTGTATGTCTGGAAATGCAAACCGCCGGCTGCACGATCCATCTTGTTAACAGGGGAGCCCCATTTCGCAACAATTCCAGGAGCTTGGTCCGCAGCCAAGGGAATTACTTCGCTGAACTTTTCGAATATATTCTCGGTCAGAGCGTCTTTCATTTCCATGACACACTTTCCTACGGCCTTATCGAGGCTTTCCTCTAACTCCTTTACGTTTTTCTGAAGCCAGCGCGTCTCAGCGGCCTTTTGCGTATCTGATAGGTTAACATTGGTTCCATCATTGTTGGACCATAAAGACAAGGACAACACAAGCTGAAGAAGAGAATTCAGAAATCGACGGCAAGCAGCACTTCGACCAGCTTCCGTGAGTTTTTTGCAGTGCGCTTGAAGTTGTGGGATCTAAGGAATCAATTATCAGTTATTCATAAAATTGAGGGCTCACAAGTCAAAGTACCTCGGTTTCCTGGACATTACGAAAGCCCGGGATTTTGGCGTCCTTTTTCAATCTTCCATTCAACTGTTGGTAGGCTCTGCTACTAACGCAAAACACGGGAAGACTCCGAGCCACGGCGTCATAATCTCTAATGTCCTCATCCGGGTTGAAATTCTCGGCATCTTCCTCTTCAGCATTTTCCATGTCGAGTTCCTTGATACCAGTCGCAAAGTCTTGCTGAATAGCGGTCTTTGAATAATTGTTGCGACCATCAATACAGATGGCTCTCATTCTGGTGTCAATTTCTTTTCTTTCCGCATTGAACCCCTTTGATTCATTTTTGACGTCTTTAATCGCAAGTTCAATCACAACCTTTTCCTTACGGGCTCTCTTTTTGGTGTCCTTGAGCTCGTCAATCTTTTGTTCAATATCTTCGATTGTTAAAGGTTCGCCTCTGTCGAGGTCTTCTTCCTCAACCTCGGTCTCATTATCAGAAACTTCATTCTCTACTTCCCCGTCCTCATCCTCATCATCAATGAAATCATCATCTCCTTCTTCGGATTCGGATTTCTTCGACTTCTTGCGCGGCTTCTTCGGCGAAGAAGATCGCTTCCGCTTGGGAGATTTCTCAAGCTTAGCTTTGGGAGCGTAAACGGTCTTGCCCGCATCTACATCTCGTCTCAGATCATCCCATACATCTAGGCTCTCGTCTGCATCGTGATAGATATCATTATACACGGCCATACTTTCTTTAAATTCTGCAATTTTTGCGTTAAGTTTATCAACTTGCTTATCGATTTGGTCAATCTTTGCGTAATCTTCTGTCATAACGTCCTCAAGACCCAAAGAATCTGAAGCTTCAAGGACAGAAATATCATCAGTCTTGGAGCATATAAACGTAATCCTCGAAAATTGCTATTTATTGATTAATATCTGCGAGCCGGGAATATTTATTACATTGGCTTACCCCATCATATTTGAGTTGGCGTTTAAACGATTCTCCCAAGAGAGACTTCGCAGCTTTATCGTCGACTGCACGATTGATAGGCGCACAAACCCACAAACCTGTTATCTTATTAGACAATAGTCACAAAGGAAGCCAGGAATTGGAGTAATACCGGTGCATTGTTTCATGTAGCCAGCTGCCACAGCGGCGCGAGCTGCATTCGAGTCGTGAACACCAGGCAAGTCGACAATAACAGCTCCACTAATAATCAATAAGCTTTTTGAAAGAACGCATAATTAAGGTTCAGGTACTCACGTAGAGAGAGCATCGGCTTTTACAAAGATCCTCACAACTTTGATTAAGGGCCAAAATTCCATAGTCTTCTTCTCTTTCTTTTTCTCGCTTGTTTTGCCTTTCTCTTTGGTAGACTTTTCTTTGCTATCAACGTAACGTTGAAGTTCCTTGTAGAATAATTCTGGAGACGACTTCTCAATGGTCTTGGTAGTTCCGAGAACTTTACGAACATCGAATTCGGCTAGAAGCTCTTCAACGGTGGATTTTGCTAGCATTTCATGCGTTCTGTTCGGGTAGACTAATGAACAGATTTAGAAAGTTAATGGTATATGATGGGTAATCTTTACTTACCCGCCTTGATCTTAGCATATGCAATTCCAGCTTCGGTTTCTGCATTAGAACAATCTCGTGAGACCTGATAAGAAGTTAGGGACATCATTTAGTAAGAGTTAATTCTTTCCTTACATTGCCAGAAACATCAATCAACTCGCTCAGAGAAAGTTCAAGGTCTTTCTCCCAGTCAGATTCTTGGATAAATTCAATCTCTGCTCGATATTTCTTGTTCGGGTCATCGATAGAGTTCCATGACATTTCTGTAACAACGGCGGTACAAGCGCGCATACTAGAGATTTGTAAACATTTCAATTCCTCAACGGGAAAGGAAACATACCAATTGGTAGGCACTAGGCGTTCTTCATCAAGCATGGCATTGATTACACTACTCTTGCCTGCACCTGTGTTTCCAACGACGCCGATAATTGTTGGTGTATCAACAACTTGAGCTTGTAAAGCTTCTGCAGACATAATTAGGATGGAAGAAAGCAATAGACTGACACTACTTACCGACTTGTTGCAGCCAATGGCTTGTGTCTTGGTTTCCCTGAGCTTCCGGTACTTGAAGATGCTTCTTTAAACCATTGAGGAAATCGTTTGTTTTCTTTACCTCTTCTTCCAAAGCTTCTGGTGAACTATCATCCATGAGTTTCTGAAGTCTAAGCTTTGCGAGTTCGACAGTCTGTGGCTCTGGTTCTGGGCTTCCATTTTCATCTTTGGTCGCCAAGTCGTAATCTGCGGGCTCAGTTAAGGTTTCATCTACGACCATGGAGGCACGAGAGCCATTGGCTGAGAGACTGGGACTTTCTGGAATGGGCTTGGTATCAACAGCATATTCAGGCGAGGGAGAGACATAATTCGATATGGCAAGATTCGACTTTTGGGCATCCTTTGTTGAATAGTACTCACGGGTTTGAGCTGGCACTTTATCCCAGGTCCTGCGCAGGGAGGAGTCGATTTCAGCTACTTTATAGTTAGTATAAGCTGCTATGGGACTTTTGAAATTAGAGCAGAAGTTACCAGGTGTTGCGCTTGAGCTTGTGTAGTTCCCACGATATATTTCAGCAAAGGACTCGAATCCTAGGAGGTTATTCGACGCAGAAGAATTGCCCGGTGAGGGTGTATTGTTGGCATTTTTCGGAGCTTTCGATTCCCAGAATTGGCGTGACGCGGGCGTCAGAACAGTCCATGACTTCTTCAAAGCAGTCTCGATTGAAGCTGTTCTCGATTAGCTTAGGATTATACAGACTTTATCAGACTATGACCTACCAGGTGTACCTTTGGATTCCCAGTAGTTTTTACGATGAGCGTCAGCGAACACCTTATAACCAGAAGTGAATTCTGACGCAGGTGCATTAAGTTGAGTTGAACCTGATCCTAAAGGTCTAGGGGTTGGAAACTGTCCAACTTCAGGCACCGAGCGGGAGATGGCAGGCGTGTTGAAGGAGCTTGGAGAGGTATTTGAGACAACTGGTTCTGCCTTTACCGTAGCCGGCGTCGATTCAGGGTCGGGCTTGAATTTTGTCGGTGTTTCAGAAACGGAGTGCATACGATTTTGTGTTGCACCATTGATTGATTGTAATGGCGTTCGTGTGGTTTCAATAACATTATCTCCAGAGGCAGTTTTCGTGCTCCAAAAAATGATAATATCATCATTAAAATGGTTGAGTTGTTGCATCTGACTTGTCAACGACACCATGTGATGACCTTGGTGAAGTAAAACCACAACCCCGCATTTCTTGTGAAATGCTTTTTGTACTTTTGCAACAGTGTGTTTGCCTTGAACCTTGAACCAATGCAAATTTTCCGAATCCAAATTTGAGACATTCTTATCAGGCTCAAGTACTGAGTGCAAATGGATCAATCAGCAACTTAGACATTTAAAAAAACAGCAATATAAATAGTAACCTACCAGCTGCCCAAAATTCACCCGGGTCTCTTCCAGCTCTAGGTGCCACTGCCAAAGCTTCTTCATGGAACGCGCGATGTAACGCGAGCCCATGCTCCTCCATGGTGAGAAGTTTTTGATTAAAATTTTGACAATGTCTTGTCTTACGTTGCGGGGTAGCTGGGGTTAGGTCGACGAGGACGGATCAATCGATGCGAGATACGAGATTGACCTCAACCTTTCATATCAACGTGGGAAAACAATCCGTAAGCAATAAAATCTAAGAGTGAGTGAAGATGGATTGAATTCTGATTTTGATGGGGGGTATAGTCGAGAAAGGAACAAATTGAGTACGAGTCCCAATCCCAGTCCCAGTCTTGTAAGTTTGTTCTGCTGAGACTTTGTCTTTGATGAGGTTTACGCGACGTGACGTGAACGCGTAAGGTTAAGATGAGGGGCAAGCAAATGAAACTAACAAGGATTATTGATTGCGTAATCACGTGATAAAAACAACAATGACCTCATCCCTTGAGCCGCGTTTGTTCTGCATTCCATTTACTGGTTCTCGAGCCCCTCTTCATATGACCCCCGCCTCCCTAGACTTTATCTTGCAATTGTAGAATCAGCTGAGTACGCGATATCAAACGCGTTAATATTCAAGGTACCGTGAAAAAGGGTTGGGAACCATTCTTGATCACGAGAGCCATAGATTTCACCCCATCTATATTTTAAAGTTTCTTCCACTATCAACCACAGTCTCGATCAATTCAAGATGCCACCAAAGAGGAAAGCTGCTAGTGGCAACAAATCTGATGCTAGCTCCTCAAAGGTCGCCAAATCAAGCACAAACGCAAACCCCAACTCCGATGCACAAGCCAAAACGGCAAACAAAGACCGAAGCGTCAAATCTTCAAACCCTGATACTGTGAGAAATTCGTTTAATGGTGGCAATACTTATATCCGTCTTAGAACTAGGCTGACTTTTCTAGTTATCTAAGAAACCTGCATATGTTATTCTTGATTGGCAGTCCACAGATTATGCTAACCACGATGATGATAAAGATGAGACTGAAGATGAAGGCGATGATGAGAATAATGGCGAGAAGAATGATGACGATGGCCAATTTGCACCCAACGCCTGGGATGGCAAAGGCAAATCGGCAAAGGAGGAAGATTTGGATCTTCCGGAGCCAGGAGAGAAACTTGGTGAAAATGGTTCACCAGGGTCTCCGATATAGGCTTTCCAATATCTGAAGACGGGATGAAGCTTGCTCAAAAGTTGGGTGGAGGACAGGACAAAAGACACCCAGATTCTGCTGCTGCATATGTGTTCAACGATTTTACCGGTTATGGATTCTCAGAGACCATAGAAAACTTTGTAAGTTCTAGATTTTGACATGAATTGTGATGCCATACTGAGGCTGATTTCTTGTTCTTGTGCAGCTAAAAGAGTTTGATCGAGATATTCATAAGAATACAGCTAGCCCCTTTACAAAATGGTCTTATATTGAAGCTTTGACGATATTCTTCAAAGCTGGGGATACGGAAATGTGGATGAGTATGTTTATCATCTTTGTCTCCTTCCGAGAATTTGGATCGTTCTTCTCTTCTCCTCTTCCCATTCGGTTTGCTTTTCCCTCGAGAATTAGTGTTTTCACGATCAAGCTAGCTGACTATGTCGATTAGATGTGAATGATGCAGATGGTTTGAGAGAAATTTGCGAGATGATGGCAACGATGATGCTTACATCTTTTGAAATGCTTTCGGAACATAATCTTTTCACCGCAGATTCCGAGATCAAGAATATCCCCATCATTTGTCTTATCTTTCTAGAATTCTTCGACAATACCGCCACAGATCTTGACTTGAATTGCCAATGCGAAATCCTTCGACTATGTGACGAAGCGGGGACTGATCTGACAAAGCATGTAAGAAAGCAAGTGCAAATCTCCGAGAAAAAGTTCAATGATTGGAGGGATCAATACAAATTGTATAAATGTCGATTACATTCAATATAGTGAATAACCTCAATTCATTCAGCTACTGTATTACAAGCCTTAAGCGAAAGCGAAAGAGACTAGCTCTTTCAGTAGG